>JAWNNP010000395.1:0-36652 GCA_035044805.1 Leucophenga maculata
ATTAAGCCCCTCCTATTCGCGATGGAACGAGTACAAATAATACATTAATTGGTATCCCGATTCTGCGACCATCGCACGCACTGTGGAAGTGCCTCTGTCATCTCCTGAGCTTTGTAAGGATGTGAGAGGTTAACATTTGCGCCTCGCCACCGTATTACAAAGCGATTCCAAAAATTGTTCCAAAAACAATTACATCAAGTTGAGTTGTAATAGGCATTGCAATAACTTTTATTTCTGTTCTTCCATAGAAAGCTGAATTTCATCTGAAGATGAGATTGACGAGGACATAGCATCGGGCTTTAACGGTGCCTTACTCTCTCGTGCTAATGTCCTCGTTAGTTCATCTTTTAGATTTTGAGATTCATCGACACAGTCGGCTCCGCCAATGAAGTCATCAACATAAAAAATATTCTTAATAGCTTCTGATGCTAAATGGTTTTCTACTTCGTCTGCTGTGGCTTCAAAACATCTTGTGGCCAAGAAATGTGCTGATGCGGTCACTCAAACTGCTTAACAGCTCCTTTTAGAGAATCACCCAATGGTTTATGACCGTTTCCGAAAAAAATGCAAACGACTGGCGTCCAGGAATAACAGCTTCTGTTTTGAAAATTTGAATGTTGAGTGTAGGCAACCATGCGTCTGCGGTTTGCTATTCGAAAAAACACGTTGAGTCTCTGTGAAACGGTTAAGCGTATCATTTAGGTCAGAAAATGCGTGATTTTCACGTTGACAGACTTCCACCAACTCGGCATAACAGTCAAACTAAATGTCTTCGTGAGCACTGTATTCGGAGTCTTGCAATGTTGTCATCGAATTTATTTAAATGATTTAATTTTATTTTAAATCTGATCGCTGCAATCCGAACCGGCTAAACCGATTATAATAGGAAGTATATTGACAAACAGAGGGATATTTAGTCCTCAATATAAAATATAAAAGGAAACCCTAATTGACTATATCTCAGCAAATATTTTACTTAGAGGTATGAGATTCAATACAAATTAAAAAGGTGTCTTGAGAAGTACGAGTCACTCATGTTCCATATTAGAGAATACGAAATTCGACCTACCTCAACCACTTTTTAGTGCAGATGGATGCGACATGTTACATATGTAAAGGACATTGGAAAATAAGAATACTATAAAATGGACAAAGCCAGAGAACTTCGCTAATTTGTGGGATTGGCCACTTGAAACGTCTCGGGGAAGCAGCTAGTATTAGATGAAGTTTGTACATGAAGAGTTGTCACCATAAAAAAACTAAATCAGTCTAAACTCATTGAAACTTCAGAATATTCTAATTAAAAAATACGAATATTAATTTGTATTAATTTATCGATTTAATAAATAATTTGGATTTTGCAATTGGTTCAGCAAAACAATAAACGCGATAAAATAAATAAAAGTATGCAATAAAATTTATATCGACTTAAATCTGATATTGACTTAAATCCTCTTAGTCGTTAGCAAATTTGAGCGGTTTTAGTAGTCTTTAGTGAACAAACTTTGTTACAGATTAATTTGCGGCATCTGTTCTATCTTGCCCAAATCCAAGCAGTTTCTCTTGTCTACAAAAGAGATACTTCGAATCAAAGGCTGCTTCTGCCGGACATGGATAGGGTCCAAACGCGACCGACTCGTTCTTGCATATGTAGAAGCTTCTCGGATCTGTCAAATCAGTGGCCAATGTGCCATTGGGAACTAAACGCATCCGTATCCAAAATCGCTTATCGCTAGAAGGCTGAGGTGGCAGATCACTAGCAATCGAATAAGTGTTCGAATGAAAGTGTTACGAAGTCCAGCTGCAGCAAACAATCAAATCACATTACTGAGTTTCTATTTAAATTTTTATTAATTTCATGACTACCTTCTGACATTATGAATACAGTTAGTGGGTATCAACTGAAAGCGAATACTTAGTTCGAAAGGTTTTTATATGGGAAAATAAAAGAGGAACCTGATAGCTTTGTGACTACTTCATGAATCACGTTTAGCATAAAATTAATTATTTAAGTCGTTCGCTTTAAACGCAATTTCATATTTACGATTTACTATATGAGATAAAAATTCAAAAATAAAAAACCTTAGCGTCACTTGGACCGAAGCTTGAATACTCTTCATATAGTGCACTGTGGGCAAAAATTTATTAGTTTTGCATAAATGAAATGTTTTGTTTTTCTGCACTTAGTGTGTTGATTTTTTAAATCCGAATACCCAAATTGGAATAAAAATGTTGTTTTCTAAAATTCCTGTTCTTGCTTCTCGCAGAAACACATCTTACGAATAAATATAATTTCAAAGGGTATGCGACAAAGTATAGTTGGCAAAGCCCACGGCGGAACTGGTATACTCATTAGAATTCGTATTAAACACCATTCTCTACAGGCATTTGCAACTAATTATCTCCAAGCCACCTCAATAAATGTTCAAACAAAGTTTGGTGGTCTCACACTATCGGCAATTTATTGCCCTCCAAGGCTTATGGTATCTGAAAAACAATTTCTCGAATTCTTCGACACTCCAGGTGACCGCTTTATAGCCGCAGGTGATTACAATGCCAAACATTAACTATATCTCGCCCGGCACCCCAACATATTGGCCAACAGATTCGATGAAAATCTCCAGATCTCATTTATTTTGCAATAACACGAAGAATCTAAGTTATCTACTACATGGTGAATCTCTTCGCAGATCTCTCATCGGATCATTCCCCAGTTCTTTTTAGCTTACTGGTGAAACCTCAACTAAAAGAGTATCCCAATAAACCCACTACACACAAAACCAACTGGCAATAAGCAACGAAATCGAGCTCTTAAGATCGCTGACCCGATTTTGTTCTACTGCTGCAGCTCAACACTCCTCACCACAACCATTCAGAGCCAATTCAATGAACCACTGTCTAACAAACAGTCATATTGGAGCTAGTTATGACGAAACGACGTTTTAGAAGGGACTGTGAGTATATCCTAAACTCTAAAGCACAATCTAAAGATTCTTCACGTGAGCTAAGCAAAGCCTTAAACTGGCAATCAGCAGACGATACATCGAACGACTTTCTCCAACAAGCTCTAAGTTTCCCCTATGGAGAGCGCGAGCAGACATTAAACCACCGGCTGTAGTCTCTGCACCCATAAGAGACCACACTGGAAAGTGGGCACGCACGGACATTGAAAAACCAGAAGTTTTTGCAACCCATTTACGAACTGTTTTTCAGCCAATCCGTCAACAAACGCTTTTGTGCTTCCCTCTATTTCGACTACGAACAACTCTGAACCCCTTAGAGTTCACACCAACGAAGTCCATAAAGTGATAAAAGCCCAGCTCAATCTGAAGAAGGCTGCAGGTCTTGATTTAATTTCCTAAAAAATGATCATGGAGCTTCCCAGCCCAGCTGTTACATATATCACAATATTGTTTAACTTAATGCGGATACTTTCCAACTCAGTGGAAGAAATCGGGCATAGTGATGATCCCGAAACCAGGAGGGATAAAACACAGGCAGCGTCATATAGAACCATAAGCCTACTATCCTGCCTATCCAAATTGTTTGAATACTGTTCCGTAATTTTTCTCGATGTAGCTCAAGCATTTGATCGCGTTTGGCTCGCCGGACTTAAGTACAAAATAAATGTATTGCTTCCCAAAATACACACAAAATTCTTGAATCATATCTCAGCTATAGAGCATTCACAGTACGACAGGATGACTACATAACACAGGAGTCTGAAATTAAAGGCAGCGTTCGCGTTCCTATATTATGTGTTCTATACACATCAGACATACCAACAGATCACAGACTCACAATTTCCACTCGGTGCCCAATAAGTGCCACACCATCTCATTCTTCTCGAGGATTCACTTTAAACAGAGGTACTTGTCCATCGCTGACTCTAAAGAACATTGTGATCCCACAGGCCAATGACGTAAATCGTAAACATATTGAAGCCAAAAAACACAAATAAAACTAAAAGCCAACTTTCTACACGCAGTCCTGCTTAACAAATTACTTCTTTACAACTCCGTAATAAAGTCTCTTTGGACGTACGGGTCACAATTATTGGGCAATGCGAGCTCCAGAAATGTGGATAAAATACAAAGAGCTCAATCAAAAAAAAATTGCATTCCCTCACTCAAATCCACTCGCAAGATCTCTAACCATACACCATATCCAAACACGACTCAAGAGAAATGATCTCCCAGCCCTGTGATGTGCTCTTAGTCTACATAAGTCTCCAACCGGGGGCTTAGTGTAATACACAACTAGATTTAAGATTAGAAAAATTATTGTTAGTCTCTAATCAAGAGAAGATTGAATAAGGAAAACACTTTATTAAAAAAAAAAAAAAAAAACGCTTCATGTTTGACGCACTAAGTCAGCTGATTCAGTTTTGCTTTGATAAAGCGCGGGAAAATTGGCAGAACTTGCAGTATGCAAGCTTTGAATATAAATAAGTGTAAATATGGAAAAGTTAATCAATTTAGGAGTTTAATTTGGAAGATATACATAAGTGAAGAACAACTTAAGTTATCTGCACAAACAAGCCTAAAATCTAAGCCAAACTGCACTACTACTGGACTACTGGACCTGTTAAGAATTCGAAGGTTGAACAGGACAAAATTTGTATAAACAACGGTGAAACAATGTGAAATTGAAATTAATAGATCAACGTAATATAGTTATTTTGCGTAATAGTACTCGACAATAAGATAGATTCTGCCGAGGTTATAGAAGAAACCGCTGTCCTAATATTGAATGAAAAAAGGATTCTGAATACTGAAAAGCCAAATCTCATAGAGTATATGTATATTTATAAAGGAATAGCTTTCACACGCGACTTCGTCCGCGTAGATTTTGATAAAAAGTGTAACGATGTCGCACAGGCTGGGGTATCCTCGTCGGATGCCCATGCGATCGTCACAGAAAATTTTTGTTTTCAGTGACCTCTGGCGATGGAATTTTTCCAGGTTTTCATTGAAATGCGGTTTCTTTTAATTAATTGATTTATTTTTACTTTTATTGGGATTATATTTGTTTTTCTTACAAACTAGGATCCTTAAGTGTTAACAATTTTCTTTTCTTCCAAATTAATTGGTAATTATTCTAACAAGGATAAAGAAGACGCGCCCTAGTTCTATAAGAATTCCCTACTCTGACACGTTCTTGGCGGACTAAGAAGACGCACCCTAGTTCTGTGTAAACTGTTGGTCCTAAACTATTGGTTCATTAGCTATTATTAAAATATTCGATATTAGGAATATATTTTATGCTATTCAGGAAAAAAAAGTATTAGTAAAAACGTTTGTAATCATATTCTACGGGCTTTGATGTGGCGGACTAAGTAGACGCGCCCTGTTGCTATGAAAGTTTATTTATTCTACACGTGATTGGCGGGCTGACAGAAGCGCCCTACATATTAAATAAATATTTGTTATTAGGAAAATATTCGATGCTGTCACAAAAATGTATGTTTAAACAAATATTCTAATAAATGTTGTACACTTTTTCTTTAGTTTTCACTGTAGTTACCCCGCTTTAATTCCGCCGAGAATCGTATGCCCTTGTGTGTTCCTCCTGCTTCTTTTGTTGTCCTCGTTGCTGCTGTAGTTCCTTGTGGTTCCACTGTCCTCAGGTTGCTGTTGCCCTTGTCGCCTCGTTCTATA
This sequence comes from Leucophenga maculata, assembly GCA_035044805.1. Classification (NCBI taxonomy): domain Eukaryota; kingdom Metazoa; phylum Arthropoda; class Insecta; order Diptera; family Drosophilidae; genus Leucophenga; species Leucophenga maculata. The sequence continues at coordinate 5,661 of JAWNNP010000395.1, forward strand.
GGCACCGTTGGCCACTGCGATGGTCTCAGAATCGGGATAACAAATTATGTATTATTTGTACTTGTTCCAGCGCAAATAGAAACCTGCAACAAATATATGCACTGACATTGACTGAGCCGGTCCACTTACTATGAATTATTACAACGGCAGGTGAGCTGTCTACTCGGGCAATACATCTTGAAGTGGTTTCGAATCTGACCTCCAGCACCTTTCATGCAAATCCAAAAATATTTGTATCTAGTATCAAATATTCTCAGCGATAATCCCTCAAGTATCAAGTAAACATGTAAAGACATTCAAAGCTTTCTCAAAGAATAAAAACATATGTGACTATCTGGCTCAACATTGCATTAATTGACATTTTATTCCACCCGGTGCTCCTCATGTTGGAGGCATTTGGGAAACGGCCTTAAAATGTCTTAAGTTCCATTTTTAAAGGGTTGTTAAAAATCATCGCTTGACTTTTGAAGAGCTTTGACAGGCGCAGTCAAACTCAAGGAAACTTACTTTGCTTCACGATGATGACATTGATAATAAAGATGTGCTCACTTCAGCGCATTTCTTAATAGGTCAATCGATAACTCAACTACGAAAGTCGATTCAAATCGACTTTCACGTTGGCAGTTGGAACAGGGAATATATTCTAGGTCTGCATCAGCGTATTGGTGGACGCCGACATAGAGGACGACCGGGCACTCGATGGAATGACCTGGTATGGAGAGATCTCTCCGTACTTGGCATTCAAAACGACTGGCGCCAGCGCGCACATGATTATGGAGGCTGGCGCGCCTTCCTAGACGCGGCCATGACCGGCAGACGGTTGATGGCCACATAAGTAAGTAAGTAAGTAATACAAATTAATTTTCTAAATTTAATAACATTTGAATATGTTATACTTGAAATCAGACCTTTTCAGATTGTTCAATTGGTTTTGACCAAATGAATCGTTTTCACTTGAGTCTTTTGTGTAAGATAATAAAAAATTCCTTCTTATTTAAACTTCCTTTTAAGACAATTAAAAAACTATGAACATTTTAATAGTTTTCATTCGTAAGGGAACAAGAAAACTAACTACTAACTAACTATTCGTATCAGAAATAGTTTAATAACAAATACCACATAGTATATATTATACTAAATTATTTCTAATAACATGTATAACCCTTTACTTACCTGTTATGAAAATAAATCGAAATTAATTTGGTTTCAAATAAACCCAAACAGTTAACGATTGATTATATAGTTCTTGAATTTAATCTGAAATATGAATACTTTTCTTAGAATTTGTGATTTTTTTGCCAACTGAAAAGCAGTCACTTCTGAGCGTCACTCTGCAACCAACTACCAGTAATCAAATATCCACACTACGACAAACGCATGACAGACGCACTGAGTTTAAAAAAAAAACCCACACCATCTATATTTCGACTTTAAAGTCACTTTCGACCTCTGAAGATTCTTAATTGTTATCTAATTATGATGTGTTTCTTCGAATTTGGCTGTAATAAATAAATAACTTGCATAATTTTATGTCAAACGATGGTAGTAGCCAATCATTATAACGTCCCAAATGCATTTATTGCAGGTAATAAAAATTGAGCACTCGTCATAGATTTGGACTACAAAGGGTTGAAAGGGGCGGTGACACATTAAAGACAAGCAGGTAGAAGGATTTTATATAAAACGCAGTGCATCAGTTGCAAAAAATCATTCGATAAACAGATCGAGAACGAGAACCATCGTCTTTCAATTTAGTGTACGAATATTATTTCAACTAAATTTCCAACAAAACTCAAAATGCCTTTCAGTCACTACGCTCCAGAAGACATCGCACATTTGAAAACAAAAAAAAAGTTTCACTCGGAGTATCCCGCCACCCTGATAAGTCCAGAAATGTTCCAATACTGCATCAAAAATTACTACACGATGCCAAATGATCTCAAAGTTGATATTCAGTATTGCGAGCGCATGCTAAGCGAGCGGAAGGAAATGTACAAAGTAAGTTTAAAATAAAAATCAAAAAGTAAATCCTTTTCTAATTATTTCTTTTTCCAAATATATTTTCAGACTATCAAAGAAGCAGATCAAAATGGAGAGCATGCTGCAGCAGGTGCGGTTATTACAGCTGAACTATTAGCTGAAATAGCTGAAATTGAAGCAGAATTGGAAAATCTAATGGAGCAACTCGATGATAGTACCGGTGGATTAAAAGAAGAGATCACAAATCGCGGCGTTGATATAATTCCAAGACTGCGAGAGCCAATATTGCGTCAATATTGCGAGTTCGACCGCACAACGAAGAAAGCTCCAGCATCACCTATTAATGCGAAGGAGCGCGATGCGACGGAAGATATCTGGCGTCGTTATAAGGAGTTAAAAAAAGCGCACAAGGTAAAGATTGAACCTGCCTACCCATGCAGCTTAGATAATCCATTGATGCAGTTGGAGTTTTTGAGATATTTCGGCCTTTGCACACCTGAGCAAAAGGAACAATGGGTTTTGGAACAATCGCGTCCAAAACGCCGAAGACGTTCGGCAGTAAATAAGAGGTTCAGCGATTTTGTCTGTGATTTCAATTAAATTTGACGACGAATATTGTGAAGTAGTTTTAAATTTAATTGTAAGCAAATTGTTATATTAAATTTGATCTTGGTCAAGGTCATTCATTTTTAATTTTTGTATTAATGTTTAGAAATATTGTATTCTTTTTTTTACCGAATCAATCGGATTTGGAATTATTTTATGTATTAAATAAATATCTAGAAACAAAAAAATATTTTTTATTTTTATTTGCCACGCAGAGTTTCAATATTTCTACGGGTTTTTATTAACTCTTTTTTTTATTTTCTGAAGAGCTCTATTGTCTACACACCAGAATTTTCTCTTCAGTTTAAATAAAAAATATTATACGTTCTACATCAGTGACCGTAAAATTACGAATTCTTAGTATTGGTAAAAAATAAGAATTAATTTAATCATTTTATTTATGATGTCCATTTGCAGTGGAATGGATGCTGGAACAACAGAATGAAGGTCCATTTTTCGAACAACATTTTATTGGATTTCGGATAAACCATTCAACAATTGAATAAATGGAATTTTTCAGGATGTCGAGAAGGCATTTGAAAAGGTATGGTGTAGGGAACTGTTACCTAAACTAAAAGCTTTCTCCTCTGGATTTTATACCCATTCACACATACTAGAGTGTGCCCACTGGTTGAAATTCAACCATTATTGAATTTATCAAAAACAAGTAAGGAAATACAGTCGGGCGTAACCGACTGTAAAAGGCCCTGTACCAGTTCAGGTCGCCTAACAAACATATTAAATGTTTCCCGAGCTTATGACCAAACACATGACCACTTCTCACTGCGCGAATATGAATGAAAAGAAAAGGGGGGCTGTTCAAATTCAATTGCTTATAAAATCGCCATTTATTATCCGATTTTGATGAAATTTTTGGATTTTTGCTTAGAAAAACGTTATCTCTATATTGGATCAATTTTTTTTGTGCCGAAGAAATTTTTACCCTAAGGGGTGATTTTATGGGGAAGGGGGGGAGGGGCAAAATTTTAAAATAAACTTGTGAAATTCCGGAGCAATCCTAGTCGAATGCAAAAAACACGAAGTCTCTATCTATTACCGTTTCCGAGATCCTTTCGTTCATACAGACGGACGGACGGACAGACGGACATGTCTATATCGACTCCTCTATCACTCCTGACCATAATGGTGGTAACTTTGGGGGGTCTCCGACCATTATTTCTACCTGTTACATACATTTGCACAAACCCAATAGGCTCTTGTACCTTCGGTACAGGGCCTAAAAATCATTACATAAGAACCCAAATTTGGAACCGGAAACTTCTCGTACCCAAGCAGAGTTAACTAGGTAGGGTATCAACAATCATATCACCATACGTAAGTAGGGTATTTGTATGTTCAATTCACTTGTTGTTAATAATTATATTCTTTATTTTTTGAACTCCATTTTATTAACTACATATACTATATATATGGTGCATTTCACGTCAACTGTACACCCAAATAAATGTCCTTTCATTTAGCTGAAATTTTGTTTATCAATAGCCTCATAGGTCAGTAATTTGTGAAACAATTGTTTTTCGATTTCGTTAATAATTGGGGAAATTAAAAAAAAAATATTTGTTCGACTTATCATTTTTCAATTCGAATGACCATAATTGATCTATAATGATCTAAAGTTGGTTAGCTACCATTTATATCTTCTTTCTAATTGAATTGAATAAACCCCCAAATCGCTGAAAAAATTATGCTTAGAACATTTTTAAATACCATAGATGTCCTAGCCTCTGTTGGAATATTGAAAATTTAAGAGAAGCTTAGGGCTTATTGGCTTCCAAAAACCAAAGCAAATGCAAAATGTTGTACAAACAAAAAAATTAAAAATTTCCAAACAATACTCAGTACACAAGTCAAAAATATTTACAAAACCCAGGTTCAAAATCGCAATTTAAATCGAATTAATCAAGTTGTGGAGGATAACTCAAATAGGTCTTTTAATTTTAACCAAAGTTACACTAATCAAAGAAGTGGTGTTTCAAGAATGGATGAAGATCACCTTCAAGTAGATAATCCAAACCTAGTTCAAAATGAAAGTCATTTTCAAAATACTGACTTGTATTGTGACACTGAACGCAATAAGAATGCAGATGCTTCTTGTAGTTTCCAATACAATAATTCTTCCGATCAAGTAAATTTTCATACAACTGCCTCAAAAACACACTTCCCTCTATCAAAGGATTATTAAAAATGACAAACTTATTGCTTTGATTGTTACTGGATTAACAACAGCAATTCCAAATAAAGCCACAATGACATGGAAGTTGGTTACATTTAAAGACAAACAATTCGATGCCAATATAGGTCAATATTTATTGAATCCTTTGAAAACAATTATTGACATGAATAAGGAAAAACTTATAATAAATAACAGCACAGTTAGATTTCGAAATAACTTGCCTTTTTAAAGAACCGAACGAGGAACAATGTAAAGCCTTAGAAGACAATTTAAACAAATTTAAGAATCAGATATTTATAGAAGGTCAATCTTTAAGTAACACTGATTTAGTAAATCATAAAATAAAAACCACCACAGATAAGCCCCTATATTGCACAATTTACAGATATCCTCATGTACACGAAGAGGAGATCTACAGACAAATCGATGAAATGTTGCAACAAGGCATAATCCGTGAAAGTAACTCACCGTAAAATGCACCTTTATGGCTCGTGCAAAAGAAAAGTTGAGGATCGTGGTAGACTACCGTAAACTTAATGAATAAATAAAAAATGGTATGTTCCCTATTCCTAAAATAGAAAGTATATTAGATAAATTGGGTCGATCGCACTCCTCATGGGCACTACGAATTTAATCGGATGTCATTTGGCCTAAAAAGTGCACCTGCAACATTCCAGCGACTAATCAATACAGTTCTGAAATATGAAATTAATGCGACATGTGTCGAATATTTGGATGACATCCTACAGATACAAGATACAGATAAACAAATGCAAGTTTTTCGCAAAGCAAACCCCGTTTTAAGGACATGTTCTTACTCCCGAAGGAGTTAAGCCGAATCCGTCTAAATTTGATAATATTTAAAAAAAACGACTTGCAGAAACTATTAAACAGTTTTAGGGTTCTTTAGGAAGTTTATTAGAGACTACTCACAAGTAGGGTTTCCATTAACACGCTTTCTGTGAAAGATACGATAATTGATGTAAATGATCCAAATTTTATTACTGCCTTTGATAGATTAAAAAGAATAATAACTGAAGCTCCAGTACTAAGGTATCCCGACTTCAAAAAGAAATTTCAGCTTATTGAAGGAGCCGTTCTGCAGCAAGATGGACACCCAATATGCTATGCTAGTCAGACCCTAAATAAACATGAACGCAATTTTTCCGCTGCGGAAAAAGAGCTTTTAGCTACTGTACGGAGTTAAATTTGATATATTTTCCGATCGTCAACCACTTAGGTAGATTATCATCAAATCACATGGAAAGGAGCTCAATCCAAGATTGTATAGATGGCTTATTAAATTAAATTTAATACAAATGTTTCTTACATCAAGGGAAAGATAATCAGGCAGAAGACTTTCTAAGCTGAATTTTCTGTGATGACATTTGTGCACTGGATGTACCCAACTATTCTTTACGAAATAATGTTGACGATATAGAATCTAGACATTCACAGTCTAAAGACTTGTCGTCAAACTGTCGTCAATCGATTCGATACCCAAATATTTTTGACGGACAGTAAATCAATCGGGTGAAAATTTTAAAATAAACTTGTGAAATTCCGGAGCAGTCCTAGTCGAATGCAAAAAACACGAAGTCTCATCTATGAATCCTTCGATACAGACAGGCCTAAAAATACATATCAACGTACTAATTACAAATGAAACTCGTCATGTTCATCATGAAAACATTTCGTGACTAAGGTTCTATTTCGTGTATTCCTTCCGGCGTTGCCGTCTTATAGCTGTGATGTTGTGTGGCAAAAATGAATTGTATGAAACTCTATAGGCGCCAAGGCGGGTCAACTAAAAATCGTAGCATGCCATGATATACCTGTTAAATTAGACTTGAAAAATTTTATTTAACTCTCAAAAAAAAATATCAAAGAGTAGCAACGCAAGCCGGGTACGAAAGTACTTATATATAATTAGTTTACAGAGTCATGTGTAAGTTAATCCATTGTCTAAACATAAAACAAAAAAACCCATTCGTATTTGGTGGATTAGATCGTCTTGGTCATACCTTCGTAGCCTTCTCGAGTGAGTGAGGTTGCTAGCTAATTGTGCCGCTAGTGGGTTTGGATGTGCGATTAGTCGGATACGATAGTTTCTCCTGATTTGAACTATTTCTTCAAGAACTGTTGGTACTATTAGATCTGGTTGGATTATATAATTATTTATAAATCATGGAGTAGTTTCGACTGCAATCTTTGAAGGATTTCCAGATTGGACCTTGATGCAGAGCCATAAATTTGGATTCCATTAGTCCATATTGCTTTTAATACTACTCGTTTTTCGATTTTTTAATTCACCATGTATCTAGCCACTGGCTTATAGTTGTCAGGTTAGCTTGCAAGTTACACTCGCTCTCTTTTACAGAAAAGTCACCACTAGGTGTGATATTCAAGCTTCATTAAGCTTAAAGTACTAACATTTGAATTCAATTTTATGGAAAAGTTCAGAAAAGATTGACGGATTAATAACCGAGAACCAAAGAAGTTCCAACGCACTCTTTGTATCATGAATACGAACATCGATGCTAAGTATAAGGTTGGCATCGCCATGACCGCCATCAAGGGTGTGGGTCTCTGCTACTCCAACATTGTACTGAAGAAGGTCGATATCAATTTGAACAAGAGTGCCGGTGAATGCAATGAAGAGGACAACAAGATTGTGACCATCATTACCAACCCTTTGCAGTACAAGTTAGTCAATTGATTTCTTAACAGACAGAATGAAATCGACTTTTTTAATAATCTTGGGACAAAATTTATTGCTGGTGGCGATTACAACGCAAAACATCCTTGGTGGGGTTCGTGGTTGATAAATCCGAAAGGAAGTGAGTTGTATAAGTGTTTACTTAACAATAATTTGTCATCACCCTCAACAGTAAAACCTATATACTGGCCAGCTGATCCTCGGAATATATCTGACCTGATGGATTTTATTGTAAACAATGGCATACCCCAACATCATTTGCATATCGCAGACAGCTATGATTTAAGCTCAGATCATTCTCCTATCATCATAACATATCGTTCTGCAGTTCAATTTATAAATAGATCATATAAAGTTTTAACACCCAAAACAAATATTTCCGCATTTCGGGACTGGTTGGAGGAACAAACCAACCTGGACGTATCCTTAAAAACGGGACTCGAAATTGACTACGCTGTTGAAACCTTTGTAAATAATATACATCAAGCTAGCCTTTTATGCACAACGGCTACCTCTTACTACCAGATAAATCGATCAAACCAATTATATCTACCGGTTGATATAAGACGTCAAATAAAAAATAAAAGAAAATTACTGAAAAAATGGCAAGAAAGTAGAAGTCCAGCAGATAAGCGGTTATTTAACAAAGCAACTAGTGACCTTAAACAAAGACTGTCTGAATTAAGAAATGAGTCTACCGCAGAGTTTTTAAGGAACCTTGATCCGTTTTCAACAAAAACCAAAAGAAATGTCGCTGTTAAAGACTCCAATGAAGACTGGTGTAAATCGGACAAAGACAAAGCGCAAGCTTTTGCGCCACATTTGCATTCAGTGATTCATGCTAATGAAATTAACGATGCACCAACTGAAAGTGAAGTGGAAACATTTCTCGAATCAGCTTGTCAAATGAGTATGCCAATTCGACCTTTTAGAATTACTGAAGTTGAAGGAGAAATAAAGTACATAAATAAAAATTGATGGTGACACTATGAAAAACCTGCCACCTAAATGTATCCGATATTTAACATATATTTATAATGCAATTCTTAGGTTAGACAATTTTCCAACCCAATGGAAGTGTGCAGAGGTTATAATGATTCCAAAGCCAAATAAACCAGAAAATTGTCTATCGTCATACCGTCCGATCAGTTTGCTAGTAACATTTTCCAAGGTATTTGAAAAAATGCCATTAAGAAGAATGTTACCAGTGCTGGACGAGCTTCAATTTATACCGGAACATAAGTTTGGGTTTAGGAGAGGGCACGGAACTCATGAACAATGCCAACGCATAGTAAATAGCTGAGATATGATTCAAGAATTTTGTCTGTATTTTGGGAAGCAATACACTTATTTTGTACTTAAGTCCGGCGAGCCAAACGCGATCAAATTCTTCAGCCACATCGAGAAAAATTGCGGAACAGTATTCAAACAATTTGGACAGGCAGGATAGTAGGCTTATGGGTCTATATGACGCTGTCTGTGTTTTATCCCTCCTGGTTTCGGGATCATCACTATGCCCGATTTCTTCCACTGAGTTGGAAAGTATCCGCATTAAGTTAAACAATATTGTGATATATGTAACAGCTGGGCTGGGAAGCTCCATGATAATTTTTTAGGAAATTAAATCATGACCTGCAGCCTTCTTGAGATTGAGCTGGGCTTTTATCACTTTATGAACTTCGTTGGTGTGGGGTTTGAGGGGTTCAGAGTTGTTCGTAGTCGAAATAGAGGGAAGCACAAAAGCATTTGTTGCCGGAGTTGGCTGAAAAACAGTTCTTAAATGGGTTGCAAACACTTCTGCTATTTCTATGTCCGTGCGTGCTCACTTTCCAGTGTGGTCTCTTATGGGTGCAGAGACTACAGCCGGTGGTTTAATGTCCGCTCGCGATCTCCATAGGGGAAACTTAGAGCTTGTTGGAGAAAGTCGTTCGATGTATCATCTCTGAGTGAGTTTTGCCTCAAGGTTAAGAGCTTTGCTTAGCTCACGTGAAGCAATCTTAAGATTGTGCTTAGATATTGGAGACACTGACATTCCCTTCTTAATCGTCGTTTCGTCATAACTAGCTCCAATATGACTGTTTGTTAGACAGTGGTTCATTGAATTGGCTCTGAGTGGTTGTGGTGAGGAGTGTTGAGCTGCAGCAGTGAGAACAAAACTCAGGTCACTGACTGAGTTTTCAATATCGATTTCGTTGCTTATTGCCAGTTGGTTTTGTGTGTAGTGAGTTCATTGGGATACTCTTTAAGTTTAGGTTTCTCCAGTTTGCCAAAAAGAACTGGGGAATGATCCGATGAGAGATCTGCAAGAGATTCACCATGTAGTAGATAACTTGAGATTCTTCTTGTTATTGCAAAATCAATGAGATCTGGAATTTTCATCGAATCTGTTGGCCAATATGTTGGGGTGCAGGGCGAGACATAGTTAATGTTTGGCATTCTAATCACCTGCGGCTATAAAGCGGTCACCTGGAGTGTCGAAGAAATCGAGAAATTGTTTTTCAGACACCGTAAACCTTGGAGGGCAATAAGTTGCCCATAGTGTGAGACTACCAAACTTTGTTTGAACATTTATTGAGGTGGCTTGGAGATAATTAGTTGCAAATGCTTGTAGAGAATGGTGTTTAATACGACTTCTAATGAGTATACCAGTTCCGCCGTGGGCTTTGCCATCTGGGTGGCTCGTGGAATAGAACGCATACCCTGGAATTTTGAAATTATATTTATTCGTAAGATGTGGTTCTGCGAGAAGCATGAACAGGAATTTTAGAAAACAACATTTTTTATTCCAAATTGGGTATTCGGACTTAAAAAATCAACACACTAAGTGCAGAAAAATAGAAACATTTCATTTATGCCAAAACTAATACATTTTTCCCACAGTGCACTATATGAAGAGTATTCAAACTTCGGTCCAAGTGACGCTAAGGTTTTTTATTTTTGAATTTTTATCTCATATAGTAAATCGTAAATATGAAATTGCGTTTAAAGCGAACGACTTAAATAATTAATTTTATGCTAAACGTGATTCATGAAGTAGTCACAAAGCTATCAGGTTCCTCTTTTATTTTCCCATATAAAAACCTTTCGAACTAAGTATTCGCTTTCAGTTGATACCCACTAACTGCATTCATAATGTCAGAAGGTAGTCATGAAATCAATAAAAATTTAAATAGAAACTCAGTAATGTGATTTGATTGTTTGTGCAGCTGGACTCCGTAACACTTTCATTCGAACACTTATTCGATTGCTAGTCATCTGCCACCTCAGCAAGGTTCTTGCAATAAATGATTTTGGATACGGATGCGCTTTAGTTCCCAATGGCACATTGGCCACTGATTTGACAGATCCGAGAAGCTTCTACATATGCAAGAACGAGTCGGTCGCGTTTGGACCCTATCCATGTCCGGCAGAAGCAGCCTTTGATTCGAAGTATCTCTTTTGTAGACAAGAGAAACTGCTTGGATTTGGGCAAGATAGAACAGATGCCGCAAATTGATCTGTAACAAAGTTTGTTCACTAAAGACTACTAAAACCGCTCAAATTTGCTAAGGAACTAGAAGCGATTTTAGTCGCTTTAAAATGTATTGCATACTTTTAGGCAATAATGGTTGCGTAATTGTTTTGCCTAACAAATTGTAATACAATAAGCATACAAAGTATTTATTAAATCGATAAATTAATACAAATCAATATTCGTATTTTTTGAATTGAAAGCTCAGATGTTTTAATGAGTTTAGACTGATTTAGTTTTTTTATGGTGACATCTCTTCATGTACAAACTTCATCTTATACTAGCTGCTTCCCCGAGACGTTTCAAGTGGCCAATCCCACAAATTAGCGAATTTCTCTGGCTTTGTCTATTTCGTATTCTCTAATATGGAACATGAGTGGCTCGTACTTCTCCAGACACCTTTTTAATTTGGGTTTCCTTTTATATTGAGGACGAAATATCTCTCTGTTTGTCAATATACTTCCTATTATAATCGGTTTAGCCGGTTCGGATTGCAGCGATCAGATTTAAAATAAAATTAAATCATTTAAATAAATTCGATGACAACATTGCAAGACTCCGAATAGAGTGCTCACGAAGACATTTACTTTGACTGTTATGCCGAGTTGGTGGAAGTTTGTAGACGTGAAAATCACGCGATAAAGCGCGATGTGGCGGAAGATATCTGGCGTCGTTATAATGAGTTAAAAAATGCGCACAAGGTAAAGATTGCACCTCCCTACCCATGCATCTTAGATAATCCATTGATGCAGTTGGAGTTTATGAGATATTTCGGCCTTTGCACACCTGAGCAAAAGGAAGAATGGGTTTTGGAACAATCGCGTCCAAAACGCCGAAGACGTTTGGCAGTAAATAAGAGGTTCAGCGATTTTGTCTGTGATTTCAATTAAATTTGACGACGAATATTGTGAAGTAGTTTTACATTTAATTGTAAGCAAATTGTTATATTAAATTTGATCTTGGTCAAGGTCATTCATTTTTAATTTTTGAATTTATGTTTTGAAATATTTTATTATTTTTTATCCGAATTTATCGAATTTATCCAAATCTAATAAATTTTATGTATTGAAAAAATAAGTAAAAAAAAAACATTTTATTTTCCTTGCAACCTTTTAGCCCAGTAAAGCTAGACAAAATGCATCTCTGGAAATCTATGAACGACGATATTTCGAACAAACTTTTCTCAAAATTTCAAACCACAAAATCAAGAATATAATAGCACACTCACCAAAACCAATGATGCCATCAACCAGCCCAAAGTGTCAACACCTCATAATCGCACAAATAACTTTAATAGCAGGGCTAATCAAACGACGTACTCTCAGGTATTAAGAGATGGTACTGAAGTTCAAGAATATCGTGCACTAGACCGAATTGAAAAAATATTAATAAAACAATCAGAAATTACAAACAAGTTACTCAACTTGAAATGAAAAATCCATATTATTTAAATCAAATAATATTGATATTATGCCAATATCTGAATCGCATTTCACCAGTAAAAATTACTTAAATATTAACGGATAAATATTTTTATAAATGTTTATCACCCATCTGGTAGAGCGCAGGGCGGTAGTGCAGCTTTTGTAATAAAATCGCTCATAATATTCAAGCTGGTGCCATACAAATTCAGTGAATGCATTTGGAAGAATCCATAGCCGCCATATACTTACCTCCAAGGTTAATGACTTCAACGCTCTGGTAATCATTTTATTGCTGGAGGAGACTACAACGCCAAGCATCCATGGTGGGGGTCAAGGATTGTGAACCCAAAGGGGGTTGAACTCTACAAATGCATAACAAAAAATAGCTACTACAACATATTGGCATACTGATCGCCGAAAAATATCCGATCGTCTGGACTTTTTCGTCTTCTCTGGATTATCGCAACACTTACTTCATATACTTTGATTTGAGTTCTGATCACTTGCCAATCATTCTAACATATGGATGTACAGCGCAACATAAGGAAATCTAATATAAATGCTTTTAAAAACTTGCTTGAGGATCGTGTTAGCTAAACGTATCGCTGAAGACAGGAGATGAAGTGGACCGAAGGTACAAGAGCCTATTGGTTTTGTGCAAATGTATGTAACAGGTAGAAATAATGATCGGAGACCCACCAAAGTTACCCGCATTATGGTCAGGAGTCGATATAGCCATGTCCGTCTGTATGAACGAAAGGATCTCGGAAACGATAATAGATAGAGACTTCGTATTTTTTGCATTCGACTAGGACTTCCTCTTAGATAGGATCTCCGTCATAGATTTATAAATTAATATTGTATAAGTCAAATAACAATTAGTACAATATATTAGTGGGGATAACTGGAACACAACTAATCCTGTTAATTATTTTATGTATAAGTTAATTTGTTTATTGTCATAAGACAGATTGCAAATTTCAATAAATAAATAATAAAAAAAATATAAAAGTGCGTGTCTTATATGTAACTTTAAAATCAGGCAGAAGAATTTATTTTGGTTTAAATAACAATCCCTTATGCCATATGTTGGGACACACTATTTATGAATTAGTTAAAATAACACAAATGAATTTACGACTAACATAAATTTATAATCAATTCTAATAAATCAGTTGCTCTGAGTCATGCCAAGCGAACACACACTTGGTCTCGTGTTATTCTTTTAATTGTTCTTAGAGTCGTTTATGACTCTACACCAGACTGTCAAATGCCATCTAGACATCGAGACAATTCCAATAAAAAATTTCTTATCATCAAGTTCTGTAGAAATTTTGTTAACTATTGTTAAATGGTGTTTCCGAAATCCAAATTGATAATTATTGTCTAGTAAGGGTGCAGTCTGTTATGAAATAATCTTTCAAACACCTTTGCTATAATCGGCAAAAAAGCCTAAATAGTCTTTAGGTTGCACAAGGAGATTTATTTGCTAGGGTAAGGCTTTCCTATGAATTCTGCTATCTTCCATGTCTTTGGAAAATATTTATGAGATATTTTAAAGAATTCTTAGGAACTTATTTAAGCAATTTTCCAGTTATCATGTGATAACCGTGTGCTTTCTATGATTTAGTTTTGCCAAAAATTGTTCTAATTTCTTTAACAGATGATATGTGTTGTCTTATGAAACTCTGTTTTTACACAACTATTATCTGCCTTTTTCAATCGGGGATTGTGTATTGTGGTTCTATATTTTTAGTTGCCTTGCAAAGGAAGACATTCGATTGTAAGTTTTGGGTCAAATGCCTTAGATAGCTTTCCATATGCTGGTTAGTATTTTGACTTAGGGTTTCTTTAAGGTGCTCAGTGTCTTCTTTTTGAGTTGTTGGTAAAGGCGGGTGTAAATTGCTCAGCTTCTTTTCGAATGAAAGCCAGAGTTGAGCACAGGTTTTGATGAATTGTTTTGTTTAAAGCTCTCATTTTAATATGCACTTTTTTTATTTAATTTTTTATTAAAAAGGAATTAGAATGTGTATGACAATAATTTGTTCCACGTTTTTATGGTAAAAATGTTCACTAAGGTGGGCTTTGGGGAAATTGTTTTCTTAAGAAGCAAAATGGTAAGTGAAAAGTTCTATGGGGAAAACATTTCTATTCTAAAGGAGATCTTGTACTAATGATTTTTTCGTCATAAAGTCAAAAAATCGTTGGAAACAAAACGTGATTTTTATTACTATAAATATTCCTACAAAACATAATTCAGGAATAATTAATTCAAAAATATTTTGGAAAATATGGCAACCCTTAAAAACAGTAGGCTTTCAAAGTCTGAAGTTCACTCAGTTGCTTGCTGTAATAAAAAAGGCACGAAATTTTCTTTGACTTTACTGCTTTTGCAAATTTAAGAGGTGCGATTAAAAAGTGAATATTTATTATGGAAATTAATTGGTGTCTGTTAAATATAAAAACAGACAAAGATTAAGAAATGAATATGAATAAAAAAATTGCCAAAATGTGACCACGCTTCAACGGAAGTAAGCGTTCGATCTAGCAGATAGCTAAGAACACAACACAAAAAAAAAAAAACAAGTAAGGAAATTACAGTCGGGCGTAACCGACCGTAAGAGGCCCTGTACCAGTACAGGTCGCCTGACAAACACATTAAATGTTTCCCGAGCTTATGACCAATTCTCACTGCACGAATAAGTGCCTTATAAAACAATTTTTTTTGTATGAAAAGAAAATGGGGGACGGAAGTATTATAGGTCGTTCAAATTCAATTGCTTATAAAATCGTTATTTATTATCCGATTTTGATGAACTTTGTGGATTTTGGCTTAGAGGGGCGTTATCTCTATACTGGTGTTTTTTTGCCGAAGAAATTTTTCTCCTAAGGGGTGATTTTATGGGGAAGGGGGGGGGAGGTGCAAAATTTTAAAATAAACTTGTAAAATTCCGGAGCAGTCCTAGTCGAATGCAAAAAACACGAAGTCTCTATCTATTACCGTTTCCGAGATTCTTTCGTTCATACAGATGGACGGACGGACGGACATGTCTATATCGAATCCTCTATCACTCCTGACCATAATGGGGGTAACTTTGGGGGGTCTCCGACCATTATTTCTATCTGTTACATACATCGGTACAGGGCCTTAAAAACTGTCATTTTTGGAAACATAAACCAAATTAAAGCAAACTTATTTCAGTTGAACCTACACAAATGTCCGCAGAGAGCGCATTGGCATTTTTAATTGAAAATAACTTGACAAAAAGTTAATAAAGTAGGATTCCGGCTTAACGAACTATTAAATGCTGGCCCAGTTTGTTATATCGGAAAGTTCGTTATTTCGAGTATTTAATTTAGCACTAAGTTTCAGTAATATAAATGCAGTAATATAAATATAAAGAACAATTTCAGATTATATAAGAATATACATAAGAACTTAAAAGACCTTTTACGGAAAACTAAATATGTATGAACTAACAATGATCATTTTTCATTTTTATGAGAAAATATACATATAGTACAGTCATTTGGTTGAAAAAATAGAGGTTACCTGGAAAGTTTTCCGGGAGTTTTGAAAATTGGCAATTTTATAGATTTCGATGTGCTCTTTCCGAATTTTTACTGTGTCACCTCGTATCTTTGCCGCTCGCGCCACCATATTATACAAAATAATTGTAGAGAAAATTTCCTACAATTTATGTCATAACATTTTTTCCCCTAAAATCAATAGTTTCGGCGTACGAGTGCCGTAAAGTGTAGTTCAACACACGTTCCGGCAGATAGTACGGCTTCAAGTACAACTGCGATGTAAGCGTCCAACGTTCTCATTCAAGAATCATTGTTTTTTATGTGCTGCTGAGATAACAGCAGAGTTTATATCTAAGCAAAAGCAGACTCGTTTATGTGACCGTAATATTGTGTACAGTGTGCGTAAATTATCGATGAAAAATTACCTACGTCCGATCGCATTATACCTCCAATGCCATTATCGTATTTGACGGATATCCAGAAGATGTAGCAGCCTGTTGTATCAAATATGTAGAACGATCCCGACGACCACGAAAAACTGGTTCAGTAGACATACTTTTTGACGAAACAATGACGCCAATTGTGTCACAAAGTAAATTCCTAGACAATGATGCGAACAAGAACCGCCTCACTGAAATGTTGAAGACAAAATTTGAAGGTGAACACTTCATGGTTAAACAAGCCACCGAAGATGCAGATACGTTATTAATTAATACCGCAATAAGCGTTTCATCGGCATTTGATATTGTAGTAGTTGTCGGTGAAGATGTTGATCTCCTCGTTCTTTTGACGGCGCTATCAACGCATCAAAACATTTACATCCTCAAACCAGGAAAAGGAAAAATTTCACGACAAATATACTCCATAAATAGTAAAAAGGATAAAACAGCAGCAAATCATATTTTATTTTTGCATGCCTTTAGTGGTTCTGATACCACATCAGCCTTATTTTATCAAGGAAAAATTAAATTTATTATAGTCCTCCGAAATAAACCCTGTTTTAAACGAGGTTATCGAAGTATTTAAAAATCCAAATGCTGATCCAGAAGTCATTGCTAAAGCTGGAGAACGTTTCCTTATCGATTTATCAGTTACAGTGATGTGAAAAGTCGGAAAAGTACATCTTTAAATAATTATAGATATGCATGCTTCTCAGCATCTGTATATAAAAGTACATTTCAAAATGGGGATGGAAAAAAGACAAGAACGGGCTCATTCCTGTTACTACATTCGAGTCCCCTGCTCCGGATAGCTTGCTGAAACTTATTTCTTGCACAACAGCTGGTCCGTCAACAGCAATGAAGAGACGGCGATTGAACTAAACTGCTAGTGAGTCAGATGTGGATTAGGCCTACTGGGATACCACGATAAAAAAAACGCACCGCTTTGTCTACCTCATGGTGGTGTGGAAATGAGTATTTCTGCCGAAACGTGTGTTGACTACACTTTACGGCGCTCGTACGCCAAAACTATTGATTTTAGGAAAAAAAAAAGATTATGACATAAATTGTAGGAAATTTTCTTTACAATTATTTTGTATATTTTTATGTTATATGTTTTTCTGTAAAATGCGTCGGAAAGCAGTTATTATCAAAAAACTGCTGTTAGGCCGGCGCGAGTGGCAAAGATACGAGGTGGCAAAGTAATTCGGAAAGAGCACGTCGAAATCTATAAAATTGCCAATTTTCAAAACTCCCGGAAAACTTTCCAGGTAAAAATACCCAATGACTGTACTAATATGTATGTATGCAAATACGATTGATTTAAAGAAATGTTTGTTTAAAGATGGTTTTCGGCTCAAACTCAGTTGCTTGTTTGCTTATTCTTATTATTGGACTTCACTTAAGCCCGCACCAATATTATTTGGCTACGCCCATTTAGTAGAGATTTCAAAATGATATTTTACATCGCCGTGTTTAATATTCGTTGAAGCTATCTTTATTATTCTCAGCACTATTTTCGCTATCCTCATCTCCTGTAGCTTCGTCACATTTGTCGCTTTTTTCTACCCAGCTTTTTAGATCGTAGGTTGTCATTTGTGCCTATAAAAGTGGAATAAGTAAAACAATAAATTCATGGTCGGTTTACATTTCTATTGACGTAGGAGCGTTTAAGCTAGACTTACATCAGAAAATATTAAATTTAAAAGTTTTTTCTTCTTACACTGTTCCATCCAGGTGGGCATATCGGCGTAGTAAAGTAGCTTATTAGCTACTTTACGCTGTCATATTCCTTTTCAAAAACTTTTTATTTTTTTTAAAGTTTATTTGAACACCAGTTGGACGTTAAATCCACGCTTTACCTACTTATAAAGTGTAAAGTTTTTTTTTTAAACATGGCTACATAGGCGACTTTAATTGAAATGAGTTTAGAGAGGAGCAGATTTTCAATTTCAACAGCCGGATGCCATGGGTTAAAGGAGTGGTGTCACGTTAGATAGCATGTACACTGTCCACATTTTTCCATTTCGGGTCCTTTCAACCAGATCTTTGGCTGATGGATGGCAAATCGCATATCAAGAAGAGCATTTCTTGGTAAGTCTATACTATCAAGGAATGACTCAACCTAGAATTAACATTTACATTTTTTTTTCAGATATCCACTCATTTTTGGAATTTTTGTAACAGGTTCATTTTTGTAGTCAAATGATCTCGGCCTTTGTTTGGCCTTTCCTGTCATAAGACGCTCTACATTTTTTTTAATCATTTTCATTCGAGCAAAGTTAGGCCGGAGCTGTTTTTCACCAGCATAAACATGCGACTTTCCAAAAGAAACAAATTTCATCCATAGTTTAAGCTTAAATAGCATTAAACTATGCTTGCTACAACAATTTGCAGTAATTGTTTTTTGAAAAAGGCTCTACTGAGTCTTCTGCAGACGACAGGCTGCTTTAAAAGATGAACTCCATATCGCCGTTTAATTCGCGCCAGCAACCCATTACTTGCATTGAAAGATCCAGCGAATAATCATTATAGAACTGCTTAGCATTTGATTTTAAAATTTCACAGGAGACAGGGATATGTTTTTTGAGCTGCCTTTGGAACCAAGCAGATAGATTATACTCCATTCGTTAGAATTCTCCATCTTTTAGAGATTTGATTGTAAACTTAATTTATTCACATTAGCACTGATTTGAAAAGCGTTTACAATTTTTCATTTTTCTTCAAGTGGTAAACGACGACATGGGAAAGTTCATTTACCATATTACCATATTTTTTAAATGTTAATTCTATGTGTTCGTTATATTGAGTATAAGCGTGACGTCACTGTTCGTTATATTAGGTACTCAATGTAAAACTTAAGCATGCACGTTAAATCGAGAATTCGTTAAACCGGACTTCTACTATATATCAATATAACCAGAACACGAAAAAAACATGGTTGTATGATATACCCTAATTTTTCTATCAAAAATTATATTTCTCAATATCAGCTTTAATATCAAAATGGCGGATTATTATGAATGTCCGCTGCACATACACATTCAAATAGGCGAACCCCTACTTTTAAGTTTATACTCCATATAAATCCACTGTTCCAAATGGGGATTTTTTCGTGTTGAACACTTTATAACGGTTTCAATTTTACATTTTTACTTTTAAACATAATTAATATACCCTACTACAAATATTTTTGTGCAGGGTATAATTAAGCAAAATGAAACTTATCTTTGCCAGTTGTTCAGACATAAACTTAAACAGAAATAAAAAAGAAGTACATACATATTTCTAAGGTGACAATGTCAATATCTCTTACAAGTAAAATTGGTAACGAACTGTCAAATTATCAGCAACATCTTACAAAATCGCTGATAACGCTTGTCATTGTGTAGTATGTACCTATATAGCTGATAAGTTCATTCAAAAAATTTCAGTTGATGTGCGTACAATCAGTACATAAGTCAGTCGAAATGATGCGCGTCTCTATTGCACTCTTAGTGCTGGTTGTATGTGTTTGGAAAACTGCGTCCGAGGTCAGCTAACAAATATCGAAATAAATTATTGAAAGTATAAATTGTTCTTTTTCGTCAATTAAAGGAAAGCTTAGAAATCGGAAGAACCATTTGCTCTGGTAAGAACGGCGGCTTGATACCCATGCCAAGGTCATGCCGTGGATATTACATATGCATTGATGGCAGCCCTGTCGTCGGCTCCTGTGACAGGAATTATCACTTCAATCCGCTTACATTACACTGCGACAATGCAAAGAACGTGCCGTGTGACTTCGATGTAACCCCTGAAAGCGAGTCAATCGTCAATGCTTCTAAGATCTCAGGCGTTAGTGTCAACATTGAGAAGTTGCCAACGTTAAAGCCACATAAGCCGATACCAGACGCAGTAGATGTCATATCACGACCGATCACGGTTCTGACACCAGTAACAAACGAGGTGCAGAATGCAGCCAAAGGCTTATTCGATAGGGAAGCTGGAAATATTTGCATAGGCCATCGTAATGGTGTGCTCTTGCCCAAGAGAAACGCCTGCAATCTGTACTACATCTGCCAGGATGCGCTCCCATACAGGCGAAAATGCCCTTACATGATGCACTTTAGCGCAACTCGCCATATCTGTATGGCGCCCGAATTAGCGAAGTGTAAGCTTATAATAGAACCCTTAAACGAAACTAATGTCGACAAGGACAAATCGTCCATGGCTCCAGTGGAAATCTGCACAGAAGAAAACCGAAATGATTTTGTTTCCCATCACAGAGACTGTGGTAAATACTTTTTATGCAGCAATATGCTCTTCTTGGAAATGTCATGTCCCGCCGGTTTGCATTTTAGCATCGAAAAGAAGCGTTGTGACTATCCCAAGATTGCAAAATGCTCAGTTTGAATAGTTGCGCCATTTTTGTGCCAATAAGCGAATCTTAAACCTACCGAAATATGTCGGCTGAAAAAATATTGTAAATAAAAATGAATGCTACAATCCAGTGTGTTCGAAACAATTTTCGTATTAAGTTCTCGAAAGTGGAGAATGGAAGTGTAAAGGGACTACGTTGTATAGTTGACAAGTGTCTAAATATCCAAACTAGTCTCAGAAGTCTTTGGTCATATTACTCATCGGACGGAAAGGAGGTGTATCAGATGCCATAAATTTTATATATTTATGATCATTATTGCAAGCAAAATTGATATAGATAACTCCATCTGTTCGTTCGATTGTACGTCTGTCGTAAGAGCACAACGACAGCTCTTAGAATAAAAATCTGTTTCATAAGATTATATAAAATTGTATGGGTGCTCCGCCCACAATGGCCAACGGGCCTTATTTCTGTATTCTAACACGTATGTATGGTTTGAGAGGTCTATAAGAGGTCTACCCGATCAATTGATCAGACACAGAAAGGTTTTTATTCTGGCAATTCGATGCGATTGAATTTTCGTCGAGTGGTATTATGAGTTATATAGAAAACAAATATTCTAAACCATTCGTACACAGTGTGACAAAACTTCTAATAAATAATAAAATAATAATAAAAGAGACATAGTAGATACCATTATGTATATACATATATTCCTGATCAGCTTAATGAGTTGATTTAGGCATATCCTTCTGTCTCGGCTAAAAGTTGTTGCTCTATTTTATGGCACTTCATTTTGAGTATAAAGTTGGAAAACAAGACTTTTTTTGTTGCAGTCAAATAAATTATCGAAGCTGACTTGCCACGCCCATTTATTGAATAAACTCCATACAAACTATCAAATTTCGAATTTCTTTTGGGGGGGTAAAATTTTAAAATAAACTTGTGAAATTCCGAAGCAGTCCTAGTCGAATGCAAAAAACACGAAGTCTCTATCTATTACCGTTTCCGAGATCCTTTCGTTCACACAGACGGACGGACGGACAGACGGACATGGCTATATCGACTCCTCTATCACTCCTGACCATAATGGGGGTAACTTTGGGGGGTCTCCGACAATTAGTTCTTCCTGTTACATACATTTGCACAAAACCAATAGGCTCTTGTACCTTCGGTACAGGGCCTAACAAGTTAGAAAATACAGTCAGGCGTAACCGACTGTAAGAGGCCCTGTACCAGTGCCTAACAAACACATTAAATGTTTCCCGAGCTTATGACCAAACGTATGACTACTTCCTACTGCACGAATAAGTGCCTCGTAAAACATTTTTTATGTATGAAAAGAAAAGGGGGGTTGTTCAAATTCAATTGCCTATAAAATCGTTATTTATTATCCGATTTTGATGACCTTTTTGGATTTTGACTAAGAGGGACGTTATCTCTATACTGGCATACTTTTTTTTGTGCCGAAGAAATATTTTATTTTTAAAAGCACGAAAAACCAAAAAACAAATCGGTTCGAACTGCTAGCTACAGACGATGAACTCGTCCCTGCAGACGGAATCGACCCAAACAACAAAAACAACAGTAACCTACAAACCAATGATAGTAATAAGCAGGAAACTCCGAAAATCAGCATTTTGCACTTAACAGAGCTTTCATCGAGATTAAATATTTGTTAACACCACAACACGCACCTGCTCCATCTCACATGACCAACCGCAAGACTGACTAGGATGCTTGTCGCGAGAATATAAAATTACATCTTGACCTTTCAACACTCCAGACAATAATATATCTAAGCGACATTATTAACGAGGCTGCTTTCAAATCAATTCCTAGTCTTAACCAAAACATTAACACATAATTTACGCCCCCATATATCCGACGCCAGATGGAACTGGAATGAAAACTTCGGAAGTCATGGCAAGCGACAAGATCACCGCACATTAAGAAAAAACTCAATAGGGCGGCGAAAGAACTTAAAGAAGATTTACAAAAAGGACTTGCGTAATCTAATTCCCACTTCTGAAACAAACCACTCGCTATGGAGAGCAACAAGAAACCTCACCGATAAACTGATTCATCAACCCCCAATAAAAAAGATAGATGGTACCTGGGCAAGAACCCACTTCGACAAAGCCAATGCTCTCGCGGAACACTTTGAGAACAAATTCATAAATTCATACAATATCTGTACTGATAACAAAGCTTCCGAGAACTCCAACAATTTAAAATAAAAAAAAATTTCATAAAAAATTGAATGTTATATGTCCATCATGTTTACTTTTCGAACCACGAAATCGAGTATCGATTTCATGCGGTTTCTATGGAAAAAACCACAAACATTTTTAAGTACACAGATTGCTGAGCACAATTAAATGGAAATCGGAATTATACCAGTCTAGCTGCATCTGCGTAATTTCATTTTGGATTTGTTTTAAATATTGAACGGATTTGATGTGGATTTTAATGTTTAACAAAATTTAACTGCTAATTCGATGTAGTGCCGTCTTATGAACGAAAGTCCCAGACATATTGAGAGATACTGTCACCCACTTCTGCACTATTTGCACTGACTAAGTACGTCCTTGACAGGTAAGCGATTATGTAAGGTTATGTAAGCAGGTACATATACGCGGAAATATTGGTCCGATTTCATTGAGTAACAGCTTTCAGTGGAGATATGCTTAGTCTTAAAAAAGTTTCAAAAATAAAATGATAAACTTGCGGCTCGGAGATAATTTGAGTAGACTTGAGCAATTTACTTTATTTGATATATCAGTTTATCAATAAAAATAATTTAGCATTTGAAACTAGTTGGCCAGTCACAACACTGCAGCTCTTCGTTGAACATTAAAGCCTTGTCACATGTGAAATTTATCTCGCATTCACACTGGCAAACCACATAATTGCTGCTGCATGCTGAAACGGGGAACATAGATCCGTCGGGTTGGCCCAAACAACGTCCATTACTTTCACAAGCCGTTCCGGATGGTCCAGCTGCTGGGCCAGTAGGAGGAGCGGGCGGATTATCGCAGTCAACATTTCTTGGATAGTCACATATTTGAAGAGCTTTATTGAACAACAAGTTGTTGGGACAATCAAACTCAACTACCTTCCCATAGAGGCATTGATAATAAGAGGCGCAATTTCCTGGAACTGGAACCAGTGCATTGTTTGGTACATCAACGCACTGCGGATCAGGGAGTGTTGCGTTGCATTTTCCATTGAAATCAACCGTACATTGCATAACTGATGTATTGAAGAAGGTTCCAGTATCACAAATCTTCAAAACGAACTGACCATTTGAGCAAGCGAAGTAGCTACAACTGTCCTGGGGATTACTCCTTACATCGCCATCAATACACACGTTTGTACATTCTCCAATTTGGCATTGACCTTTGGCTGCATTATAGTAACTGCCTGATTGACATGTGGCATGAACGAAACTTCCTTCGGAGCAAATGTAGTATGATTTGCAATCAGAGCTATCAGTTTTAGTTTCTTCATCTATGCAAGGTCCAGTTGGGATACACTGTCCTTCGTCCTTCAGACACTGTTGCGACGAATTGTTGTAAAAGTATCCTGAGTTGCAATTCTTTAAAACGAAATCTCCCCCAACGCATTGATAGAAAGAAGTACAATTAGCAGGATTTACTTTCGTTTCGTTACCCGTACACGACGGAGCTGGAGTTGGGGCGCACTGTCCTTCGTTCTTCTCACAATCTTTCGACGAATTGTTAAAGTAATAACTGGTGTTGCATGATTTTAGGACGAAGTCTGCCCCACAGCACTCATAGTAGGATGTGCAATCAGTAGGGTCAACTTTAGTTTCGCCTTCCAGACAAATTGGAGCTGGAGTTGGGATACATTCTCCATTATCCTTCTGGCATTGTTTCGACGAATTGTTAAAGTAATAACTGGTGTTGCATGATTTTAGGACGAAGTCTGCCCCACAGCACTCATAGTAGGATGTGCAATCAGTAGGGTCAACTTTCCTTTCGCCTTCCTGACAAATTGGAGCTGGAGTTGGGATACACTCTCCATTATCCTTCTGGCATTGTTTCGACGAATTGTTAAAGTAATAACTGGTGTTGCATGATTTTAGGACGAAGTCTGCCCCACAGCACTCATAGTAGGATGTGCAATCAGTAGGGTCAACTTTAGTTTCGCCTTCCAGACAAATTGGAGCTGGAGTTGGGATACACTCTCCATTATCCTTCTGGCATTGTTTCGACGAATTGTTAAAGTAATAACTGGTGTTGCATGATTTTAAGACGAAGTCTGCCCCACAGCACTCATAGTAGGATGTGCAATCAGTAGGGTCAACTTTCCTTTCGCCTTCCTGACAAATTGGAGCTGGAGTTGGGATACACTCTCCATTATCCTTCTGGCATTGTTTCGACGAATTGTTAAAGTAATAACTGGTGTTGCATGATTTTAGGACGAAGTCTGCCCCACAGCACTCATAGTAGGATGTGCAATCAGTAGGGTCAACTTTCCTTTCGCCTTCCTGACAAATTGGAGCTGGAGTTGGGATACACTCTCCATTATCCTTCTGGCATTGTTTCGACGAATTGTTAAAGTAATAACTGGTGTTGCATGATTTTAGGACGAAGTCTGCCCCACAGCACTCATAGTAGGATGTGCAATCAGTAGGGTCAACTTTAGTTTCGCCTTCCAGACAAATTGGAGCTGGAGTTGGGATACACTCTCCATTATCCTTCTGGCATTGTTTCGACGAATTGTTAAAGTAATAACTGGTGTTGCATGATTTTAGGACGAAGTCTGCCCCACAGCACTCATAGTAGGATGTGCAATCAGTAGGGTCAACTTTAGTTTCGCCTTCCAGACAAATTGGAGCTGGAGTTGGGATACACTCTCCATTATCCTTCTGGCATTGTTTCGACGAATTGTTAAAGTAATAACTGGTGTTGCATGATTTTAGGACGAAGTCTGCCCCACAGCACTCATAGTAGGATGTGCAATCAGTAGGGTCAACTTTAGTTTCGCCTTCCAGACAAATTGGAGCTGGAGTTGGGATACACTCTCCATTATCCTTCTGGCATTGTTTCGACGAATTGTTAAAGTAATAACTGGTGTTGCATGATTTTAGGACGAAGTCTGCCCCACAGCACTCATAGTAGTATGTGCAATCAGTAGGGTCAACTTTAGTTTCGCCTTCCAGACAAATTGGAGCTGGAGTTGGGATACACTCTCCATTATCCTTCTGGCATTGTTTCGACGAATTGTTAAAGTAATAACTGGTGTTGCATGATTTTAAGACGAAGTCTGCCCCACAGCACTCATAGTAGGATGTGCAATCAGTAGGGTCAACTTTCCTTTCGCCTTCCTGACAAATTGGAGCTGGAGTTGGGATACACTCTCCATTATCCTTCTGGCATTGTTTCGACGAATTGTTAAAGTAATAACTGGTGTTGCATGATTTTAGGACGAAGTCTGCCCCACAGCACTCATAGTAGGATGTGCAATCAGTAGGGTCAACTTTCCTTTCGCCTTCCTGACAAATTGGAGCTGGAGTTGGGATACACTCTCCATTATCCTTCTGGCATTGTTTCGACGAATTGTTAAAGTAATAACTGGTGTTGCATGATTTTAGGACGAAATCTGCCCCACAGCACTCATAGTAGGATGTGCAATCAGTAGGGTCAACTTTCGTTTCACCTTCCTGACAAATTGGAGCTGGAGTTGGGATACATTCTCCATTATCCTTCTGGCATTGTTTCGTCGAATTGTTAAAGTAAAAACTGGTGTTGCATGATTTTAGGACGAAATCTGCCCCACAGCACTCATAGTAAGAAGTGCAATCAGTAGGGTCAACTTTCGTTTCGCCTTCCTGACAAATTGGAGCTGGAGTTGGGATACATTCTCCATTATCCTTCTGGCATTGTTTCGACGAATTGTTAAAGTAAAAACTGGTGTTGCATGATTTTAGGACGAAGTCTGCCCCACAGCACTCATAGTAGGATGTGCAATCAGTAGGGTCAACTTTAGTTTCGCCTTCCAGACAAATTGGAGCTGGAGTTGGGATACACTCTCCATTATCCTTCTGGCATTGTTTCGACGAATTGTTAAAGTAATAACTGGTGTTGCATGATTTTAGGACGAAGTCTGCCCCACAGCACTCATAGTAGGATGTGCAATCAGTAGGGTCAACTTTAGTTTCGCCTTCCAGACAAATTGGAGCTGGAGTTGGGATACACTCTCCATTATCCTTCTGGCATTGTTTCGACGAATTGTTAAAGTAATAACTGGTGTTGCATGATTTTAAGACGAAGTCTGCCCCACAGCACTCATAGTAGGATGTGCAATCAGTAGGGTCAACTTTCCTTTCGCCTTCCTGACAAATTGGAGCTGGAGTTGGGATACACTCTCCATTATCCTTCTGGCATTGTTTCGACGAATTGTTAAAGTAATAACTGGTGTTGCATGATTTTAGGACGAAGTCTGCCCCACAGCACTCATAGTAAGAAGTGCAATCAGTAGGGTCAACTTTAGTTTCGCCTTCCTGACAAATTGGAGCTGGAGTTGGGATACACTCTCCATTATCCTTCTGGCATTGTTTCGACGAATTGTTAAAGTAATAACTGGTGTTGCATGATTTTAGGACGAAATCTGCCCCACAGCACTCATAGTAGGATGTGCAATCAGTAGGGTCAACTTTCGTTTCACCTTCCTGACAAATTGGAGCTGGAGTTGGGATACATTCTCCATTATCCTTCTGGCATTGTTTCGTCGAATTGTTAAAGTAAAAACTGGTGTTGCATGATTTTAGGACGAAATCTGCCCCACAGCACTCATAGTAAGAAGTGCAATCAGTAGGGTCAACTTTCGTTTCGCCTTCCTGACAAATTGGAGCTGGAGTTGGGATACATTCTCCATTATCCTTCTGGCATTGTTTCGACGAATTGTTAAAGTAAAAACTGGTGTTGCATGATTTTAGGACGAAGTCTGCCCCACAGCACTCATAGTAGGATGTGCAATCAGTAGGGTCAACTTTAGTTTCGCCTTCCAGACAAATTGGAGCTGGAGTTGGGATACACTCTCCATTATCCTTCTGGCATTGTTTCGACGAATTGTTAAAGTAATAACTGGTGTTGCATGATTTTAGGACGAAGTCTGCCCCACAGCACTCATAGTAGGATGTGCAATCAGTAGGGTCAACTTTAGTTTCGCCTTCCAGACAAATTGGAGCTGGAGTTGGGATACACTCTCCATTATCCTTCTGGCATTGTTTCGACGAATTGTTAAAGTAATAACTGGTGTTGCATGATTTTAGGACGAAGTCTGCCCCACAGCACTCATAGTAGGATGTGCAATCAGTAGGGTCAACTTTAGTTTCGCCTTCCAGACAAATTGGAGCTGGAGTTGGGATGCACTCTCCATTATCCTTCTGGCATTGTTTCGACGAATTGTTAAAGTAATAACTGGTGTTGCATGATTTTAAGACGAAGTCTGCCCCACAGCACTCATAGTAGGATGTGCAATCAGTAGGGTCAACTTTAGTTTCGCCTTCCAGACAAATTGGAGCTGGAGTTGGGATACACTCTCCATTATCCTTCTGGCATTGTTTCGACGAATTGTTAAAGTAATAACTGGTGTTGCATGATTTTAGGACGAAGTCTGCCCCACAGCACTCATAGTAGGATGTGCAATCAGTAGGGTCAACTTTAGTTTCGCCTTCCAGACAAATTGGAGCTGGAGTTGGGATACACTCTCCATTATCCTTCTGGCATTGTTTCGACGAATTGTTAAAGTAATAACTGGTGTTGCATGATTTTAGGACGAAGTCTGCCCCACAGCACTCATAGTAGGATGTGCAATCAGTAGGGTCAACTTTCGTTTCGCCTTCCTGACAAATTGGAGCTGGAGTTGGGATACACTCTCCATTATCCTTCTGGCATTGTTTCGACGAATTGTTAAAGTAATAACTGGTGTTGCATGATTTTAGGACGAAGTCTGCCCCACAGCACTCATAGTAAGAAGTGCAATCAGTAGGGTCAACTTTAGTTTCGCCTTCCTGACAAATTGGAGCTGGAGTTGGGATACACTCTCCATTATCCTTCTGGCATTGTTTCGACGAATTGTTAAAGTAATAACTGGTGTTGCATGATTTTAGGACGAAATCTGCCCCACAGCACTCATAGTAGGATGTGCAATCAGTAGGGTCAACTTTCGTTTCACCTTCCTGACAAATTGGAGCTGGAGTTGGGATACATTCTCCATTATCCTTCTGGCATTGTTTCGTCGAATTGTTAAAGTAAAAACTGGTGTTGCATGATTTTAGGACGAAATCTGCCCCACAGCACTCATAGTAAGAAGTGCAATCAGTAGGGTCAACTTTCGTTTCGCCTTCCTGACAAATTGGAGCTGGAGTTGGGATACATTCTCCATTATCCTTCTGGCATTGTTTCGACGAATTGTTAAAGTAAAAACTGGTGTTGCATGATTTTAGGACGAAGTCTGCCCCACAGCACTCATAGTAAGAAGTGCAATCAGTAGGGTCAACTTTCGTTTCGCCTTCCTGACAAATTGGAGCTGGAGTTGGGATACATTCTCCATTATCCTTCTGGCATTGTTTTGACGAATTGTTAAAGTAATAACTGGTGTTGCATGATTTTAGGACGAAGTCTGCCCCACAGCACTCATAGTAAGAAGTGCAATCAGTAGGGTCAACTTTCGTTTCGCCTTCCTGACAAATTAGAGCTGGAGTTGGGATACATTCTCCATTATCCTTCTGGCATTGTTTCGTCGAATTGTTAAAGTAAAAACTGGTGTTGCATGATTTTAGGACGAAATCTGCCCCACAGCACTCATAGTAAGAAGTGCAATCAGTAGGGTCAACTTTCGTTTCGCCTTCCTGACAAGTTGGAGCTGGAGTTGGGATACATTCTCCATTATCCTTCTGGCATTGTTTCGACGAATTGTTAAAGTAATAACTGGTGTTGCATGATTTTAGGACGAAATCTGCCCCACAGCACTCATAGTAAGAAGTGCAATCAGTAGGGTCAACTTTCGTTTCGCTTTCCTGACAAATTGGAGCTGGAGTTGGGATACACTCTCCATTATCCTTCTGGCATTGTTTCGACGAATTGTTAAAGTAATAACTGGTGTTGCATGATTTTAGGACGAAGTCTGCCCCACTGCACTCATAGTAGGATGTGCAATCAGTAGGGTCAACTTTCGTTTCACCTTCCTGACAAATTGGAGCTGGAGTTGGGATACATTCTCCATTATCCTTCTGGCATTGTTTCGACGAATTGTTAAAGTAATAACTGGTGTTGCATGATTTTAGGACGAAGTCTGCCCCACAGCACTCATAGTAGGATGTGCAATCAGTAGGGTCAACTTTCGTTTCGCCTTCCTGACAAATTGGAGCTGGAGTTGGGATACATTCTCCATTATCCTTCTGGCATTGTTTCGACGAATTGTTAAAGTAATAACTGGTGTTGCATGATTTTAGGACGAAGTCTGCCCCACAGCACTCATAGTAGGATGTGCAATCAGTAGGGTCAACTTTCCTTTCGCCTTCCTGACAAATTGGAGCTGGAGTTGGGATACACTCTCCATTATCCTTCTGGCATTGTTTCGACGAATTGTTAAAGTAAAAACTGGTGTTGCATGATTTTAGTACGAAATCTGCCCCACAGCACTCATAGTAAGAAGTGCAATCAGTAGGGTCAACTTTCGTTTCGCCTTCCTGACAAATTGGAGCTGGAGTTGGGATACATTCTCCATTATCCTTCTGGCATTGTTTCGTCGAATTGTTAAAGTAAAAACTGGTGTTGCATGATTTTAGGACGAAATCTGCCCCACAGCACTCATAGTAAGAAGTGCAATCAGTAGGGTCAACTTTCCTTTCGCCTTCCTGACAAATTGGAGCTGGAGTTGGGATACATTCTCCATTATCCTTCTGGCATTGTTTCGTCGAATTGTTAAAGTAATAACTGGTGTTGCATGATTTTAGGACGAATTCTGCCCCACAGCACTCATAGTAAGAAGTGCAATCAGTAGGGTCAACTTTCGTTTCGCCTTCCTGACAAATTGGAGCTGGAGTTGGGATACATTCTCCATTATCCTTCTGGCATTGTTTCGTCGAATTGTTAAAGTAAAAACTGGTGTTGCATGATTTTAGGACGAAGTCTGCCCCACAGCACTCATAGTAAGAAGTGCAATCAGCAGGGTCAACTTTCCTTTCGC
>JAWNNP010000397.1:0-95580 GCA_035044805.1 Leucophenga maculata
ATCGTTCTTTATTTGGAGTGCGTATTGGTTGTAAAGATTCTAAATAATGTTTAGCATCAAGTAGCAGATCTACCTTGTCAGGCTTATTAAATTGAGGATCAGCCAATTTTATGCCATCAGGGAAGTTCACCGTTGAGCGCGGGTCATTGAACTAGCGAAACGGAACAAAAAGTTCAACGGTGACAGTGGCTTCGTTTAGAACAATAACAAAGCAAACGAGAGGGCAACTGTAAACAGTGAAGCAGCAGCGCATCAACAATGGCAGCGAAAAGATCTGCAGAGTTTGCGGCGACAGCAACTAAAAGCGACAGAATTAATTTTTTGACAATTAATTAAAAACGGGACAGGGGCAGACTGTATTTTGAGCAGGACAGTTCAGTTGAGTTGACACTTCTCTGTTGGTTGCGTGTCTGGACGAACACTCGAGTGCGTTAAATACTCGAACTCTTGTCGTCGCAATAATTGTAATATTTATAGCACCAGCGGCAGTATCACCTGGGAAACGTTTAGCTTTAATTTAAGGTGCAAATTACAGATTTGTTTTGTTCCCGTTTGAATGCAAAATAAACCCCAACATCATAAGCAACCGCTCAGCTACACTAAATTTCACAACAATATTTTTTAATGCAGCCAGACTTTCATGAATATTGTCATGAGATTTTTTTTATTGAATTTGGATCATTAGTCACTGTGGACTGATCCAAAAGTTTTAGAAACACTGCCGTGATTATTACTCTTTTGTTGTTAAAGCGATCTTGCAGCAAGTTCCAAGCTGTTTCATAGTTGATTTCAGTCAAAGACAGTTGACGAATTAATCTCTCTGCTTCTCCTGATAGATTCGTTCTTACATACCACATCTTTTGAATGACGGGTAATGATGACTCATGAATCATTGTTTTAAAAATATCATGAAACTGTTGCCATTTCAAATAGTTTCCATCAAATCTTGGAATGGAAACTTTAGGTAAGTTTACTACTGCTGGAGCTACTTCTAGCGTTAACGTAACGTTTAATTGTAGGTCGACTTCATATTTCAAATTCATTACGGCTGTCTCAGCTTGAATATAATTTAAGATATTGTATCCACTGCTTATAGGATCTTTAAATTCTCTGTAGATCTCGAAGTGAAACATGATTCCAATATTCTTGCACTGATGATTTAAAATATATTCGATTTGCTAGAGTAATTGCACTCATTGTTCGTGACAACGCATCCAAGTAAGAATTTTGCTGCGTAATGAACGTATTAATAGTTTCTTAATTCTTGTCGCCGGTGCTCTCTTATTTTCACAAGATTTTGTATTTGTGAGAAGTAGTTCTTCTCAAAATAATCATTACTGGCGACTGCTCCATTTAAGGCGTCTTTAAGTTCAAGATCGCCTTTTTGGAATTTGTCCCACAACTCGTTTAATTTTATAGTTTTTCCTACGAAATAGCTGGATCTTTGTTTTCTATCAGAAGGATCTTTATAATTTTTTTGTATCTCTTCTCCTAAGGCAGCTTGTACCTTGAGAAGGGATTCTAATTTGGTATTATTTGCCATGCTGTTGTGATTTCTGCCTTGTCACTGTTGCTTGACCCGGTGGAGGTGTTTTATTTGCTATTAATCAGGATGTGCCTCGAGTCACAACCAAATGTGGTCAAAGCAACAAAAGTGATTCGGCTAGATATATTAAAGTTCTTCGTCACGGAGAACTTTAATATTTTCAAAATAATAAAGCCGCTAGAACAAAACTAGTGACTAATAGATGTCGACACCGGCACTTGGAACAAGTTGGACGTCGGAGAAAAACTAAATGAGTACAACAAAGAAGTTCTAACTTTATTTAAATTTTGGTCTAGCTTATATACAATTTTCTTATTTGATAAAAAAACAAACGAACAGATAAAACGGTTTAAATTACAAAGAATTTCCTCACGGATAATAAAGTGGAAAACTCCATAAAACACTTATCCTAAATCGGTCGTAAACTGACCGTAATAAAAAACAAAACACATTGTAAATAATGTCCGCTTGCCGCATGTGCACATATGTTATCACTTAAGGGGGCAGGATGGTTTGGAACTTCAAAAAAAAATTTTTTTCCATAATTTTTTATATAAAAGTTCAACATCTCAGGAATATCCTATAAAAATTTCATGTCGATCGGACTAAAACTCGCTGAGATACCGATTATCTTGTAATAATGCTCAAGACAGGTATGCGGCTGGGGGCAGTTGTTCGGTGGCAGCTGTTTGTCTCCATGGGTTTAGCCATATCTGAAACTAATGTTCGGACACTAATGAATATCTTCCAAAGGGCCTTTATTTGTGTAACTATTTAGAAGTATTGCTAGGTATATTTCCACAAAAATCTGAAATAGTCTGGCTTCAAATTTGGAACTATTCAGTCGTATGTTTGTGAGTTTGTGCATTTCATAATTTTAACAAAATGGGCGGAAATCACAAAAGTACAAGACTAGGTCGGGACGAAAGTTTCAGTGATAAATCAAGACCAAGAAAACGAAGACAATATTTCAATTCGAGAGCCGAGACCGATTCGACTTAATTTAGCGCGTCAGCGAAAAAAAAAATGGAATTTGTGATAAAATCATAGTGCCGGAAAATTCTGAAACTGGATATCGTTTTATAAACTGTATAACTGTTTTTACGACTCTATCCACTTTAGTGAAGTGTTTTAAAGAAGGCTGCAATGGAAAAATTAAATTTGAAGAATGTCAATCCCGTGGAATCGGTTTTAAAATTGAGTCGCATTGAACATCTGGTTGCAACAAAAACGCCGCCTAAGAAGAGAATGGCAAAACTTGAGATCTCCAGCTGCAAAGTTATGGCTGAAAACAGCTACTTGTGAGCTGACCGCGGCCCTCAAAATTGAAGATAAGCTAGCCCAGAGAAGATACATCGAATGTCTCTCACCAAAAAACTCTAAATTTCCGTTATGGAAAGCTCGCGCTACTATTCAGCCACCCGCTGAGGTATCTAAACCCATTAGAGATAAATGTCTTTCAGTCAAACCCGTCGACAAACGGTTTTGCACCTCCCCCATATCCCGATAGGATATATTCAGCACCTCTCCGAATACACGCACATGAAGTAAAAAACATCATAAAAAATCAACTAAGCCCAAAAAAGGCTGCAGGTCATGATCTTATTTCTCCAAAAATGATCGTGGAGCTCCCCAGTACAGCTATTAATTATAATACCAAACTTTTCAATGCCATTCTAATAAGTTTTTTTTTCCCCACCGAGTGGAAAAAAATTAATCATTGTCATGATCCCGAAGCCCGGTAAGGATAAAACTCAGGCGGCATCATATAGATCCATAAGTCTTCTATCATGTCTGTCCAAGCTCTTTGAAAAGATTTTTCTCACAAAAATAAGCCAGTACACTCAAAATATCATCCCTACCCATCAATTCGGCTTTCGCGAAAAGCATGGCACCATTGAACAAGTAAATCGTATTACCTCAGAGATTCGATCTGCGTTTGAGCACCGTGAAAAATTAAATTTTAAGAAAGTCAATCGCGTGGAATCGGTTTTAAAATTGCAGTTCAGTGTGAAAAGTGTAAGCCGCAATACGTAAATTCAAGCCCGTCAATCCGCCATTCTTATGAGATAAGCAGACGTATTTTTTTACGTTATGCAATTATTAGGCCACGAATTTGCTGGGTGTAAAAAGTTTTGAGGCCTGATGGACATAGGTGAGTCAACATCGGTCATTCTGCCCACGAATATGTCCGGAAAGAAGACAGCACCCGTATTGAACCCGCCGGACGAAAATCGACCCAATCTTCTAAGGAGGAAAGAACAGCTCGTAGACAGCAAAAAAAAGATTCTATGGAATCTGCAGGTGCTTCAGAGGATGCTCACTATGGCCCTGGAATAGATGATTCGATGTAAGTTAAAAAATAACACAATAATTTTACTTTCATTTGCTTTTAACACTTTAAACGCGTTTTTCTGAAAACTACTTTTTTCAAGTGGCTGCGTAACATAACTCAAAAAGTAATGCTCCGATCTAAATGAAGTTTGTGCACATATTCTTTATACAAAAACTACTTGCAGATGAACGATCGCATTTATATAAAAAATATATTTTTACGGGCAATAATAGGCTAATTTGTTATGTGAAAATGGTACCTCCGAGTTTAAAATCGCGCCAAAAATTCAAAATCGCATATTTTTCAAAATTGTTTCGTTCATCCGCACAATTAACAAATATATTAAATAAATTAATACAGTTTTTTTATTTCAGATAACACTGTGAGGCCAGGTTTTACGCACCGCAAGACGCCATTTTTTTGAAGAGTCTCCGACCGAGCGCCGAGATAAATAATAATTATTCAAAAAAAAAAAAATTCCTAGATACTCTTTAAATATAGCTTATTAATCATGAATAGAACTTGAATAAATATAGTCACTCAGAAATGAGAAAAAAAAAATCGCATAAAACGGCCTTTTTTCAGCCTCTGAAACTATCCTGCCCCCTTAACCACAACCTCACAACTTCAACATTTGCTGACGATACTACAATATTAAGCAGATCCCGATGCCCAATACAAGCAACAAGTCGACTTGCGGTTCACCTCATCCATCTCGAAGATTGTCTGGGCAACTGGAGGATAAAAGTCAATGAACAAAAAAGTAAACACGTTACATACACGCTCAATAGAGGTACTTGCCCAACGCTAACTCTGAACAATATTACGATCCCACAGGTCATGCATCTCGGCAACCCGCTCGAAATATCTTTCACTCAACAAAATAACACAACGCGACTCAGGAGAAATGACCTCCCAAGCTCAGTGATAAATTCTTAGAGCCGCTTTAAATTACTAGCCTCCATCTGGATGGCTAGCACATATTAAGTTTAGTCCAAAGCAAAGTAGATTCAATAAATAAGATAAAGTAGAAAAAAAAGGGTCTTTCCAAGATTTGTCGTAATGTGAATATTTGGTCACTGGTCGACCTTTTTGGTCTTAAGCCACACTGATACTCGCATTGTTCTATTAGCTACTCCGTATATGGCTTCAACCTATTACACAATACGCGCGATAGAATCCTATATCAATGGAAAGGGCACTAATTCTGTGGGAGTTGGCGCAAACAGCGGGAGTCTCCTTTCTTAAACATAGGACAAAGAACGCTTAGATTGAAGTCATTGGGTATGCGTTCATCGGACCATATCTTGCATATAAATTGGTGCGTACTCCTTACCAACTCTTCGCCCCCGGCCTTTAATAACTCTGCTGGCAACCCATCAGAGCCTGCCTCTTTGTTATTTTTCAGCTTTTTAATAACTGAATCGACCTCGTAATAGTAGTGCGATCATTACCTGGTTGTTCTGGGGCCATTTCTCTATCAGTGAGTTCTATATAGTACGTTTCATCGCTTCCAAGAAGGTTTCCATAATCTCAGTTGTTGCAGTACAAATGTAACCATATTACCACTTTCGTCTTTATAGAAAGTTACTCTGGGTTAAAGACCGTCGGTCAGACGCTTTACTTTCTAATAAAACTTTCGAGCTTTATTTCTGTCACGTAAACCGTCAACATCCTCAAACTCACGCCTTTCTTGCATCTGAGAAGGCATTTCCCCCCTCTCTCATTTTTTCACGATATCGCTCTCTAACAGCTCGCGTTGCTCCCAACTGCAGAGTTCGCTGATAGGAAGCGTTCTTCTCTGCAGTAGTGTTGCGACACTTCTCGTTGTACCAAGAATTAATCAAAGGTTTTGTATTACCAATGACCTCCTTAGCAGCCCTCTCCATGCAGCGGTTGATATGTTTCCACTAGTCACTGATATGCCCGCATAACCGGGTAGCCAAAAGTAATCTTGCTGAATCTTTCTATGTGGCTTAATTTATTTATGTATTTCATTACCACTTTAGATTTAATCAAGGTGAGCTTACTGCGGCTGGCCATCGGAGAAAATTGCAATGTCAAGAGCCTTTCTGTGATCTAAAAAATATCACAAGTCGGAAGGGACACAACTAGAAACTGGGGAGATGCCAAATTTAAATCGTACTAGACAAATAATCAATGACAATATTAAACAAACCGGAATGTTATATCATCAATTTACGGAAATGGGCTTAAGCTATGTATATCAGCTCGCTCTAAAAGTGATATACTGAGTTGGGCATACTGACCGGGTGTTAGTCCTAGATAGTTACATACCGATTTTTAGTAAGTTGCGATCAAGAATATATTCGAGTTTGGTATTGAATTTACTATTGCGAGGTACCATCTGACGTTTCCAATGTTTTTCATACCCTTTGAAAAAACATATTGTCATTTGAGTTGTTTACAGTAATTCCAGCTTCAGCAAAAAGTTTGACAAGTGAAGGAACAATTTCGTGCAATTATTTTTCATAAAATTTTTTAAATTGTCTACGAAATGTATTAAGTAGTCTGGTTTATGTAAAAGTGTAAATTAATTTTAGTAGAGAATGTTGTAAAAAACATATCAATTCAAATTATTATTAATATAGTTTGTTTTATATTTTTAACATGTTAGAAATCATTTTTACATTGATTATTATATTATTATTATACATACATATTGTTCAATCTTAATTACATTGAATTGAAGAGCTGTGCTGTTTGCCTGTGCCTGCTTAAAAATTTAATATAACAATATTTAGGTCACTTTAGGAAATATCGATTAAACGCATCGTCTGTTGTTATTTATCACTTAGTGCAAAGCTCTCCCAAAAGTTATCCCAAAATTATCTAAACATAAATTTGGATTTTAACTATTTTAAATGAGTATGAATGTAGGTTTCAGTGAAGGAATACAAATAAAAGATAAAGCTTATATATGAAGTATATTCTTTTTTAATTGAACGTAATACATCTCATTCAATATTCTGTACATTTTTATCATATATTCTCATATAAATCTTATATTAATAATCATAACTCTGTTATATATGTAACTATATATATATGTATATGATCGCGACCATGCCCGCACTCAAGAAGACGCTCAGCCGTTATTATCTCATACGTGCTGATACCAGTATTTATTTATACCAAGTTGTCAAAGTTCGCTCCAGACTTAGGTTCTCCAATATCGGCTCGGTCGCTCTTTACATACATCGAGTATGTTGGAGCTCTGATTTTCATTTGGATAAAATCAACACAACCTTTCCGAAGCCTTATGAAGAATTGCGAGTTAATGCCAAGTAAAAACAACGGTCTTTTTTATCATTTTTTAAGTACATTTTAATCAATTTTACTTTAAAAAAAAACGTCAGGTTTTGTCTTAAATAACGTAATGCAAAGTAGAAGAATGTATATATTCACACTAAATTTGCTGACTCTTATTTTATTTTAAATCATGATTCAAATCATGTGTGAATAGTATGAAGATCTTCTTACCTAATTTTAAATTGTTTTAAATTAAAAAGTACTCTTTCCCAAATCGTTCCTGATATCTTTATCGGGTATATTAATTGTTTATAGTTATTATTGCATATTCATATGTATATAGATAAGAAGATTATCACAAAAAAAACAGTTCAAAAGTCCGGTCCAGATTATATTTATTTAAGGTGATAGATAACCAATTGTTATCGCTTTTATTGTTCCTGTGGTGCATACATATATCAATCCATTCTGGCGAAGTTAGTCGTACACACGTTCCGCAACATGAAAGACACTACAAAATATCTATCTAAACTCCGAGAGCTTATGCTACAACATACCGGCGGGACACCATTGTATGCCTACATTGTACCATCTGATGATGCGCATCAGAGTGAATATCAATCGGAACATGACGAACGGCGCTCATTTATATCTGGTTTTGATGGATCAGCTGGTACCGCAGTTATAACGACGGACAAAGCGCTTCTTTGGACGGATGGCCGTTACTATCAGCAAGCTACAAATCAGCTAGATACAAACTGGACACTTATGAAAGAGGGTTTGCCCGGAACTCCATCTTTGGCAACGTGGCTGGCAAAATTCGCGCCAAAAGGCAGCGCAGTTGGTTTTGACCCAACTCTTTTCGCTTACCGCTTTTGGAAGCCAATTCATAAGGAATTAAGTTCTGCTGGTATTTATAATATATTGATTCTTACATTTTTAAATATTAACTGAAGTATTCCATACAGATTGTAATCTGTTGCCTGTGGATCAAAATCTAATTGATTTGGTGTGGGGGGATGACCAACCGGCGCAATCTTCGAAACCGGTGATTGCCTTAGATTTAAAATTTGCCGGTGTGACTGCATCAGAAAAATGGGAAAATGTTCTTAAACAAATGAAAGATAAAAATGCTGAAGCACTAGTAGTCAGTGCACTTGACGAAATCGCATGTAAGTTGATATTTTATTTATCGTTTTTAGGCCCTGTACCGAAGGTACAAGAGCCTATTGGGTTTGTGCAAATGTATGTAACAGGTAGAAATAATGGTCGGAGACCCCCCAAAGTTACCCCCATTATGGTCAGGAGTGATAGAGGAGTCGATATAGACATGTCCGTCCGTCCGTCCGTATGAACGAAAGGATCTCGGAAACGGTAATAGATAGAGACTTCGTGTTTTTTGCATTCGACTAGGACTGCTCCGGAATTTCACAAGTTTATTTTAAAAACTTGCCCCTCCCCCCCCCCCCCCCCTTCCCCATAAAATCACCCCCAAGGCACAAAAAAAAGTAAGTATGCCAGTAAAGAGATATCGTCCTTCTTAGCCAAAATCCGAAAAGTTCATCAAAATCGGATAATAAATGACGATTTTATAAGCAATTGAATTTGAACGACCCCCCTTTTCTTTTCATTCATATTCGCGCAGTGAGAAGTGGTCATGTGTTTGGTCATAAGCTCGGGAAACATTTAATGTGTTTGTTAGGCGAACTGAACTGGTACAGGGCCTCTTACAGTCGGTTACGCCCGACTGAAATTTCCTTACTTGTTTTATAATGTAGTTAAATAATAAATAAGGTAATCTCTTATGAAGTTCAAAAAAGTATGTTGGTGGGTCCAAAATGCAATTTTGCGCGAAAGGTTCTGTTGTTGAATTGAATTGTTAGTCTAGCAATTCTGGCTGGTGGATATTGAAGAGAAAGTTAAAGGGTGCGATTGAAATAGAAGTAAGAGCAATCTGGTCTTTATACTTTAGTTTATTTTTGGCCATGTAAGCAAAACTTTTTTATGTAGATCGACTTTACACTTGCACTAGACAGTGGATTTAATCCATATATTATTTATTGCATTTGTTAAGATTTTCTCACCTCAGCCTTTTTAAAAAGCTGTACGTTTGCTTCATTCACATTTTGTCAGACCTTCGTCAAAAGCTAGATTAAAATTAATGGTTTTATGGTGTCCAACCATACAGACAGGGTCTCTGGTGCAATAAATCTTTGTACGTCCAAGTATATTTCAGTTTGAAGATGATTTGTGTTTCCATATATTTTTATTTTAACAAAATAAACCTAGTATACAATACTAAACTTAATAATACTATATGGCTGTTTCCCTTTTATATATTTAGGTTTGCCTTATTGACAAAATTATATATTTCCGAAATATTGCTAACTGATGGTGTTAGTGTGGTCTAGTTGTTGGCAGGATTTCAATAGGAGAACTATCGATTGATCGTTTCCGCAGAACGGACAAGAGGGCCTTGCAGTGTTATTAGATTACATTGATGGGAATCCCGGGTATGTTCGATTCCCAAATTTTTGTATGCAAGCCTTGTAAGGTTAGCGTGCAAATCGATTTTTAGGCAGTTCGGATTGATTGCTGAGTAACAGTGATTGAAAAACAGCCGTTCATCCTGACTTGTCATATTATTAAGTTATATATATCATTGGTGTTGATACGATTTAAAAAGTGAAATGGTGCGTAGTGAATATCGTGAGGCTGTATCAGCGTATTCATTGCCAGGGATACCTTGTTGGATGGGAACCCAGTATTGTTATTTTTAGGCCCTGTACCAAAGGTACAAGAGCCTATTGGTTTTGTGCAAATGTATGTAACAGGTAGAAATAATGGCCGGAGACCTCCCATTATGGTCAGGAGTGATAGAGGAGTCGATATAGTCATGTCCGTCTGTATGAACGAAAGGATCTCGGAAACGGTAATAGATAGCGACCCTGTGTTTTTTGCATTCGACTAGGACTGCTCCGGAATTTTTGAAAATTTATTTTAAAATTTAACTGTGATATCCCATTCACCACATTTCGAATCACTGTTATTGTCATTAGACTATGCACCCAGTGTGAATTATGGCGTTGATTGCGCGACGATGATG
Source organism: Leucophenga maculata (assembly GCA_035044805.1). Taxonomy (NCBI): domain Eukaryota; kingdom Metazoa; phylum Arthropoda; class Insecta; order Diptera; family Drosophilidae; genus Leucophenga; species Leucophenga maculata. Next base: position 10,261 of record JAWNNP010000397.1, read on the forward strand.
ATGAGAGCATTAGGGCTTGTGTGAAATTTATAAGAGTGTTAGTAGATATGCTAGTGTATTTGGAATTTTATAATAAAAAATCGGCTCTCAAGTTGTTTTCTTAACTTTAAACACTGACGTTTTAATAGAAGTTTTGAGTTGAAGGTTATACTTAACATTTAAGTTATCAAAATTTTTTATACGTTTGTTTCTAAATTCTATGTCTGATAAAGTACTTTTGTGCTTACGGCAAATGTGTAGAAGTTAACATTTCTCTATGTAGATAGAGGTACCCGAAAAGGCTCCCATCAATCCAGGTCCTACAATATATCTATGAGTTTTTTTTTTAACGGTAACGTTTTAATATTGATAAAGTTTAGGCATCATCTGCGTATATACATACATTGATTTCTTTATGGCTTGTGAAGATGTTGTTTATTTGTACAAATACTATCATAAAGAGAACTACGGAACTATGTTTTTGCTTAACTGCTACTTGGTTATGCGCGATTAAATTGTGACAACTTATAGCAGAAAGACAGTCTTTTTGCTATAATTTTTTCAATTGATTTTTTTTTTAATTTGTTTGGCTATTAGGATAACTATTGCTGATCTCCATGTGTGGATATGTGCAGGAATCAAGCAAGTTGTTATAGTCAAAATATTTGTTTTAGTGCAGTTGGAATACGTTTAAGCATAGAATATGCTATCCTATTCGCACCTGGGCTCTCTTCTGTTGCAGTTGCTACTGCAGATTCAATCTCTAATAGTTTGAAATTGTATTCTAAATATTTTGCAGATGCAGACAAGGTGTTTCGACGTTATGATTTTGACTGATAAATGGTCTTTTGCTGTATATATACGTCAGAAAAGATATCGTCTGCCTAGTACCTTGACCAAGCCAAACTCTTCGGCAATACAATATACATATTTACATTTATAATACATTTTAGTGGCGAGAGGGGTTTGCATAAATAAAAAAGTCTCTGCTTTCTATTTCTAAACTGTTGGAGGGTGTGGTTCCACCAAAAACTTTGCATTTATAAGGGACACTTTTTGATTGTAGTAAACTGCTGTTCAAAACGGCTCAGATACATTTGCTGAATTGGGCCACTTGGTGAGTGTTGATTTTCTTGCACTAATCTTCAAAAAGATCCGAGTTGGAATGATCGTTCTTGTTTTTCGGAAAAGGTGGTGTGTTGTTAGCACTAAATTGAGTTGTAAGTTGGATGTCAAGCGTTCACTTCCGTGGAGGGTAACGGAAATGGACCCATATATATTATAATACACCTAATACAGTGATTTAAGAGGAAATATTGATATGTCAACGTGAGAAAAGATGTTGTGTGTGGCAAGGTAGGTGGGAGATCCGTCACTTAAGTCTACCGTGCTGTTTTCAGCCTCCTCGTTAATTTGATGGTACAGAACTCCAGGGCTCCATGAAAGAAATCGCCCAACATTATTAGTTGTCCATGAATTTAACTTTGGATGTTTGTATTTTGGGTAGTTGTGAAGCCTTATACCGCCCATATGTGTTTATAATGTTGATTGGGGTTTCCAAGTTAAGCTGTAAAATACAGTAAAGATTGTTGGAAGTGATTTTGTTGTAGGTGTGTGGAATATGCTGTTTGATGGGCACACCGATTCCTGGCTTGGCCAATGTGTTTTGCGAAAATTTGTAAAAGTAGCCATTCGGCCATGTCACGAACATTCCATTCCAGTCAAATTCCAATTCTCGGTGTCACGGAAACATTCTTTGGTTGGTTTGAAATCCCTCACAAGAGGGATTTAGTAGATGGCAGCTTTAATAAAAAATCAGTTAGTGATAAAAATTCGAAGAGAATTAATTTTCGAATTAATTTGCATTATTTTTTACAAACACTTCGTTAGATTTAATTTGTTACTTTGTGTTTTAGTAAACATCTCATCAAATATTGCACTTTATTAAATCAACAGTTTCGGACTAGAGTTCAAAGTGATCGGACGTGTCGCGCATAACAAATAAAAAATAATAAATAAACAGTTAAATTTGGGTGCTTACCGAATTGCAAATCTCGTTGCGTTCTATTTTTAGACACTGGTTCGCTAGTGTCTGTAAACTGTATTTGCACCGTCTAACGGCGGTGTTGTTGCTGAGTTGTTAAGACCTTGTGCCGCATGCGGGTCAAGGTTGAAACTCTCCGTAAACGCACCGCCATTGTGCAGTGCCATCGCTGCCAACAGTTTGGGCATTCGGCGAAATACTGCCGTAAGACACATTTGCGTGAAATGTGCCGGCGAGCACCCTGCCATTAACTGCACATGTCCTTTGAGTGAGATGTGTACGTGCTACAACTGTCGAAAGCAGCACCCGGCTAACTATTCGGGATGCAGCAAGTATCAAGCGTACTTGGAACGCTCCCAGTCGAGGCGTGGTGTGGAATCACATCAATCACACGGACTAAGGCACGCACACCCACAATTGGCCGGCAGACAGCCGCTCCTGAACAAGGCATGTCTTATGCTGATGTGGCAAGAGGGGTCGAGCAGCCCAAGCAGCAACACCAACAGCTTCAGCGGCAACACCAACAGCAGTAACAGCTACAACAACCGCAACAACAGCATCTGCATTAGCAGAGGTAAAGGCAGCGCAGTGACAGAAGCCGGAGCCGACGAGACATTCGTGACGCAGCACCGCTACTGGTTGGCCAGAATTGAAGCCACACTGCGGTCGCTAAATGACAACATAAATACTTTTTGCATGGTCCAAGAAAAACAGATGGACATGATGATGCTGCAGCAGGAGCGAATTCTTAATTTGCTTACTGCGCTCCAAGCGCAGCAGGCGCCAAAGTAATGCCACTGCGAATCCGAATGTGGAACGCCGATGTCGTATTCACTAAGAAGTCGGAGCTTGAGTGTTTCGTGTGGCGACACGAGGTGGATGTTGTTCTGCTTAGCGAGACCCACTGCCGAGGTGATTGTGCACCAAAGATATAAGGTTTCGAGTCTTGTCAACGACCCGAGTGTGGGCAACGCCAGAGGAGGAGGAGCGATCATGGTTAGGTTAACCCTGATGCACTTTCCTCTAAGACCTGTTGCCACAGAGAAAGTGCAGTTGGCTTCAGCAGCCATCCATACTGTGCTCGGTCTGATAAACTGTGGAGCAGTTTACTGTCCTCCGCGGTACGTATGGACAACTGAAGAGATCTCTACGATACTGGACAAGCATCACTCAAAATATCTAGTGGCTGGAGACTGGAACGCGTCACACTGGCTCTGGGGAGCGGGTAGAAATAACCAAAGAGTTCGTGAATTAGCAGAACTAGTTCTGAACCCAGATGTGAACACTTTGGCAACGGGTCAACCAACGCGGTATCCTTATGGTAGAAGAGGCACCCCAAGCTGCATTGACTTCGCTCTGGTGAAAGGCGTTCTAGGCATCCATGCTGACATACAGTCTGTCGTTGAGCTTAGCTCCGACCATTTGCAATCATCATCACGCTGGATGTCGCAGCGTTGAGCGACTGATAACCAAGCACACAAACTTGAAAATCTAAAAAACGACGTCTCCGGACAAGGTGGATGAGATCCCGCCACCCACTTGACAAGACATCGTGGAATAGAGCACAGAGGGAGCTTCGGTGCGCATTGACCGATCACAAGGCTCTGTGGTTCGATGCCAGGCTTTTCAACACTGGCACAGACAGCAATGCGACGCACTCGCTCTGGAGGGCAACACGCTCCATTAAAAGAGGGTGAGTCAGGAAGGCGCCTCTGGCAGATGCCAACGGTAATTGGTGTCGGACCGATCGGGAACAGGCGGAAGTGTTTGCTAAACACCTAGCCGAGCGCTTCAAGCTGATGAGCACGAAGTAATTGAGACTCGTGAGTGCCTTTCCCAAGCGCTCCAAATGGATCTGGCCATCAAGCCCTTCGCCCCAAGCGAGATAGCTGAGGTAATTGGCCGCCAGAGCTTAAACAGAGCGCCAGGCCACGATGTTATTTGCAATGGCACTCTGAAGGCACTACCTCGTCGTTGCAATACTTCCTTGCACAGTTGAAGTTCGGATTAATTTCCATGATCCATAAACCTGGCCAGCTGGAAACGGACCCTGTGTCCTACCGGCCGATTAGTCTCCTCCTCTCGAAGGTGTTTGAGAGACTAATTGCTGTCCGGATTGTCAGGATCATGGAATCTCAGGAAATTCTTCCTGAACACCAGTTTGGGTTCCGAGCTGGCCACAGCACGGTTGAACAACTGCATCGCATTGTCGACCAAATACAACAGGCGTTCAACAATAAGGAGTATCGTAACGCACTCTTCTTGGATATCAAAGAAGCATTCGATCGGGTGTGGCACATAGGCCTACTGGCTAAAATAAAGGAAAAACTGCCTGCGCCATACTTTAGCCTACTGCAGTCGTACCTAGGAGGACGGCAGTTTGCGGTCCGCTTCCACTCGGCAATTTCTGCGAAGTATAATGCGGAAGCAGATGTTCCACAAGGAAGTGTACTGGGCCTGTTACTATACTGCCTGTACACGGCTAACATGCCGCAGCCAGACGAAAGCCTGGGTATCGATCCAGAAAGAATGATGTTGACTACTTTCGCGGATGATGTCTGTGTGACGTACAGATCATCCTGCGAGTACGAAGCAGCTGACGGTATCCAAGAATACGCCGCAATGTTCGCGCTATGGGTGAGGCGCTGGAACATAAGTATAAGCAGCCACAAGTCGACCAATGTCTGCTTCACGCTAAGACGCAACACGCCACCAGCAATATTCGTAGAAGAGGTGCCCGCGAACTGTTTTAGCCAAATACCTTGGCATCATCCTGGACCGCAGGCTTACATTTGCTGCCCACATAACAGCTATAAGGTCTCGCGTAAAAGCTGCTTTGGCTAAGCACTATTGGCTCCTCGATGCGCGCAGTAAGTTGCCACTTAGGAACAAGGTTACTGTTTACAAACAGATCATTGCGCCGATCTGGAAATATGGCTGTCCAATCTGGGGTATAGCGAGTGGCAGCCAAATAAATAGACTACAGAAAATATAGTCACTAGACTAATCACCGGTTGTGAGTGGTTTATTCGAAACACTGCTGCACAAAGACTTGAATTTGGCCACAATCTGGGAGCAGATAAATTTCCACTCCAGTCGGTACAACTCCACGTTGGAACGCCATAGAAACCGTTTGGCCAATGATCTGTCAAGGGTCCGACCACTGCACATTGGGATGAAATGCCTTTATTTTGGCCACAACTAAAAAAGTTCGTGTTAATATATCAATAATGTTACAATTATTTCAAGCTAAGAAAAGTCCCTAGACATCGAAAATATTTAATTGGTATTTTATTGTGCAGCCCTTGTCTTCCACCAGCCCTTGAAGTCAGCTGTTCTTGCCACGTGGTGCTTGCAAGCTTGCTGATTAGACAAGTTTCTTAACTTTGGCGTTCTCGTATTTTTAAACAGTTTGACCAATTAAAATACCTTAAAATGGAAAATGTTTCGCATGGTATGTAGAAAATATGTGTATAAGTGTTTAATTATATGTGCTTTTGTGTTGTCATGTTTTTAATGAAATACGTAAACAGTAGTTTTGTTGATTCTAACCTTAAAATATTTGTGTTTCGTGGAGCATATCTAGCAAGATACAACAGGATTCAAATAACAACTTATGTGGTAGTATGTGTTATTATGTGTATATTCAGATAGCATTTAATTAATTAGCGGGAATTGGCGGGGGGGTTAAATATTTCAATAGATGCGAGCAAGGTTGCTATTCGTCGAGGTGACTTACTAGAAGTTTGGCTGGATAAAAATCGCAATGTCAACGCTACTTTTGACTGGGTTTGCGTCGAAGTAATTCCAAATGATTTTTCGGAAAACGATTTGGAGGTGATTAAAAACAAAATAAAAAACTTTATTGTTCAAATTAAGAGACTGCTGAACAAAGCACACCGAAATATTCGTCGCTTCAAAGAAAATAATGCTAGCTGGCTTGCATCGGAGCTAATATTTTATTCAAAAGATGATTGTAATCATAATCTTGGTGGACGACCTCGGGTCTCTTATGACGAAGGAAGTTTACGGCATAAAAGAAGATTTGCTTCCAAACTTGCAAAGGAAAATTCAACACTTCTACTTATTGAAGCAGCTGCTATGTCTGCTAAGAAGGAAAAAAACAAAGATATTTCTCACATTTTAAATACGACAATAAATTGTCCTGACAATTCAAAATTAAGTCAACAACTTTCATTGAAAGAGCCTATACCATTATCACCTGATGAGGCCTTAGCATTTATTATAGAAAACTCGTTTTCCAAGCAGCAATATATTAACATACGCTTAAAGAGTATCGAAAAAAACTGCTATATATATCCAAGCTATGAAAAGGTGAGAGAAGCTAAAGCAAAGTGTCGGCCTATGGATATAAGCGTATCAGATACTGTTGCCGAAGTGCCAATGCAGAACTTACTGAACCATACTGCATCTCGGATCCTTTTATATCAAAAGCCAGTTTTCCAACAATTTCTTGATATAAGTAAAGTAAAGCTTATAGTAAGCTATGGTTTTGACGGTTCAACCGGACAGAGCATTTATAAGCAAAGGTTTAATGAACGCGAACCCAGTTGCCTGGACCAATCTTTATTTGTCACTACAATAATTCCCCTTCAAATGGTGGATCAAAATGGGAGAATTATTTGGAGAAACAGATATCCACAATCCGTTAAATATTGCAGGCCGCTAAAAATTGAGTTTGCGAAAGAAAGTCGGGATCACATTTTGAATTCCAAATTTCTTTTGGATTCGCAAATAAAAGACTTAAAGCCATTTGTGTATGAGGCGGAACAATTGAGAGTGGAAGTTCGATTCGACGTACACATGACGCTCATCGATGGAAAGGTGTTGAATACATTAACGGGCACTAATTCAACACAATCCTGTCCAATTTGTGGTGCCAGTCCAAAGGACTTTTTAAAAGAAACAGAGGTTAACAGTCAAAAGTTCAAGCCTAAACCCAATTCCTGTCAGTACGGAGTTAGTCCTCTCCACGCATGGATTAGGTTTTTGGAATTCGTTCTCAACATCTCATATCGTGTTAGTATTCAAAAGTGGAGAATTAGTACGGACTCTGACAAAGAAATAATGATGGTACGCAAGAAGGACATTGAGCGAAAACTTTGGTCTCAAATGGGGTTACATATTAACAAACCAAGTCAGAATGGTTCTGGAAATTCCAACGATGGCAATACGGCACGAAGAGCATTTTCGGACGTTAAATTATTTGCCTCAATATTAGAACTGGATGAAGAGCTTTTAAACAAACTACATATCATTTTAATAGTTTTATCATGCGAATATGACGTTTGTTTAAATAAGTTTAAGAAATTTTGTGAAGAAACGCTTCGTTTGCATTTAATTAAATATCCGTGGTATCCAATGACCGCTACGGTCCACAAAATTTTAGTTCATGGTCCACAAATAATTGAATCATCTGTACTTCCTGTTGGTTGCTTAGGCGAAAACGCATCTGAGGCTCGCAACAAATATTATAAGCGTGATAGGATTTTGCATGCCAGGAAAAATAGCCGAGTGAACAATTTAACCGACGTATTTCACCGAGCTTTGGATTCTTCTGATCCTTACTTATCAAGCATCGCTCCAAAAAACAGTTCAAAATCACACTCATTGCCAAGTGAAGTTATTGCACTTTTAGTTTCTCCAAAACCGGAAGATGCAGCCCAAGTATATAGTGTTGAAGACGAGTTTACAAGTATACCATATTTTGATTTTGATTTAGAAGAAGAACGTTTATATTAATACAAGTTTATGTACTTATTTTTAAGTTTTCGTTAATTAAGCTATGTTATAATATGCAAAAATATTAAAATATAACAATTTTCTAACAATTGTGGATAAAAAAAATGAAGAAAAAAATATAACAACATATGAATTTTATATATACTGCAGTTCTATTATATGGGCGGCAAGAAAGGCAAAGTTGCAGTGTAAAAAAAAAAAATTCGAAATTCACAAATAATATGAGCAGCAAATTCTCCAAGTTTCAACTTTCTAGCTTTAAAATTACGGTTATGGCCAAAATAAAGGCATTTCATCCCACTGTGCACTGCAACGACTTAAAAGGCGCCAGCCGAGAAACCTAATACTGCGCACCCCCAGAGCCAGGTCAACCAGATAAACGTACACCCAATAAAAATAAATATAGCGTATTATTAAATAAAAATTAACATTCATTTTAATTTTAATATTATGCCGGCGCGCCCTCTTGGGCTGAAATTATAGATAAAAAGTTTATAAAAGGGTTAAAGACCACCCCGTATATCTTAATAAAATAAAATAAAATAAAAAAAAATTAAATCAACCAAAAACCAACCGAGCATTTTAATGCCAACTTGTTAAAAGCAAAAAATGAAATCATTCGGAGTGTTTGTTTTAAAGAATTATCCAATTTCTAATGTTTTATATGTGAACTAAAATTTAAATTAATATTGTGGTATTTTTATTTTTTTAATTTAGTGTACAATAAATGTGTATTTAAACAAACATTTTAGTAGAGTTAATTGCAAAAAGTTGGCATGTCAACAATAAATTGACTGTGAATGTAACTAGTCATTAGTCAAAAGAAGAAGAGTGTTTTATAATTGAATGCACTTTTTCAAAGGAAATCTATTGCTAGGAAGCCGGCAACAGGCTTTTTAGCAATAGGTTTTATTTTGATGATATTAATGTGTTTGCAAGAAATATATGCGAGTTGACAGCCACAGCAAATCTCAATTATGTTGCATATCATAGAGTTATCGTTTAAATTATACAAGTTGGCTGGCAGAATATTTAAAAATATTTGGTTTTTTTTAGTTGTAATGTACTTTCAAAATTATATACATTTCGTCTCTTATTATAAAAAAATTTTATTTATAATTTTTTCCCCCAACTAAGCAAATAAATCGAAATTAAAAATAATAATACACATAATTATTATGGTGCTGACAACCCTGCTAATTCCCCAGATGTTTCCTAATCCAATGTCCGAAAAGTGAAATTCCTCGACTTTCCGTGCCACCGCGGTTTTGCTCGAGGGATTTTAAAACCAATCCAACCGAATTTTTCTTTCGATTTTCGTGACATGCCCGATTATAACACTTTAGTCAGTTAAAGATTCTAAAGTTAAATGACAAGTGTGTTTCTTGTAAATATAAAACATCAGGCGAGTGGTTTTTAATAAGTAATGTAAGTTCGTTTATTTATTAAAAAATACGATTTAAGTTCCAATCTAGAATCTTAACTTTGAGTAGATTTCTCTGTTGATATTTCGGGCATGATGAGGAGGAGGCGGGCGGGTGATCGCCGTTACAGTTGGCATAGAAAGAGTAAGTGCAGGATTCTGGCGTATGAGGGACCAGATTACATGCTGTGTGCCCGAGCATCTGACATGACTTAAAACGCATTTTGGGTAGGGGAAATACTTCCTGACCTTAAGAGTGGTAAGAAATGTTTAGTATGTTAGGAAAACTTTAAAGGTCGTAGGTGATCAGAATTACGCCAGTAGGTTTTTGTTTTCCATTTACGGTTCTTGAACACGGAATTTCTTTTTGGGATTTTAACTATTTTGGCTTCTGGGTTATTGATCAGGTAGGGGTCGAAGATAGCATTCGACATCACAAACGCCGGGCAAATGTGTAACTATGATAAATTCCTCAGGCTCTTGATTTTAACTGGCATCTTAATACTGTCGCCGCAAAACGACAGCTGATATCGAGAGCTCGGTAAATTGCAAAGCACAACAACTCGAATATAGGTTTTGCGATGTTTTTTGGAGACTCTGATTATGAACCTTTGGTATTGTTGCGTAGACACTGCTAATTCAAAGAATAATTCTAGAAACTTGATTGTGTGACCTTATCTTTGGAGTACTGCTTTCAATTCTTTAATGATGATTTAAGATTGATGTTTAAATTTGTATCATCCTTTGCCACTTAAATGTTTTGACCAAAGTATTAATTAGTATATCTTAAATTGTAATAAAATATTCCATGTACAAGGTGTGTCTCAATATTTCCCGAACTTTTGGAATTAAATGAAAACTACAATAGATTTTTGACTACTTCAGGTTTTATTATTCAAAGTAATCTGCCTCCGTCTGAATACACTTATTAGCTTGATCCAATAATAATTGATGAGGATCAAATTGTGCACACACTCTTCTGAAGCCCAAATGATCGCCCAAAATGCGATGGATTGAGTCTTTGGACAATCTCAATTCCGATTCCATGAACCGCAATGACGATTTCGGATCTTTTTTGATGAATTCACGGAACATTTTAATGTTTTGTTCGTCCACTGTAGATTTCGGCTGGCCCGAACATCCGTCGTCATTCAAGTCCTTCCGACCGTCTTTGAAACGTGTATACCAGTTGTAAATAGTGGTACGAGATGGACAATTATTCACCTAAACTTGTTTCATCAATTCGAGAGTTTGGGTAAAAGTTTTACTAAGTTTAAAACAAAACTTAATATTGGCTCTGTGTTCAACACTCATTTTTGCACCTATGACAAAAACATACTGTCACATTAGACGCTATAACACCACTTCCACTTTTCCAAATGTCATGAAAATGTCATTGAAGGGAAGGTTAATGAAATATGTCTCTTTCCAACACAGATCCTCACCAAGAGGTGACACCAAAATGGCCTGGAAAAAAAGTTGGGTAAATTTTGAGACACACTTTGTAGATTCATATCGAAGTAGAAGGGGTTGCCCTTGCAGAACATATAGCTTAATATGATAACGTGGCATTGTAACAATCCACATTGTTTTACAATTCGGGGAAGAGCCACGTAAAATTTATCCTACCTTGTAATTTGGTGTATCTTATACTTATCTTAATAAAAGATCTCACACTGATCCAAAAAAGGAATATATGTCGCATACAAGTTTAAAGTACTCAGTCTGAAGCCTTGTTATGTTCTGAACTATTGTATTCTATTTTTATAGCAAAAATAGTGTCGTTATAATTCAAAAAACTTATTAATCTTCCTTAAACTTAAAATTGTACAAAAGAATTCAAACCGTTCTCATTGTCGGATCACTTTTCTGAAATGGTTCTGCATTGATTTCACTAAATTTTGAGTTTATTTGGTATCAGTCTTACTCCATTCGTGTGTTATCATATTTTGGCAAAAGATATCGTTCTTAGGCGACCGTATAAGTGTAAGACTTCCAACCCCGTTTCGTCTGACTCAATCACGACCATGTCTCTCAGCCGTACAGTAGCACCGCAAGTATCAGCGTCGTGTAAATCTTGATTTAAAACTTTCTTATTTAGTATTCGTGCTTAGTCGAACGATAGTTGTAGTAGATGCCACAGAATACTGTTTTAGAGCAACTTTGTCCTACTCATCGGATTTCCTGGATTGCATTGGTGTCAGCCTTGCATTTTTCGAGGACATCAACCAGCTGGATATTTGCACCATCCCAATTAAGGGTGCAGACATTCCAGGAGCATATCCGTAAATCGTGGTCCTCATAACGTTTGCGGGAGTCGTCACCATATTGTCCCATCCGAGACTTCCTTTTTGTTTTGATTGGGTGGATTTTTTTACGGTGGCGCACCAACCCCTAATAGGCGGTTTTTTTCGCTTTCTCACGTTAGCTTCTTCTGAAGGGCTGTTCAGAGGCTAGCCTGGAGATACGTGTTCTAGCGGACGTTGTGAGCTGCTTGGATTGTTTGCAAGAGAATTATTGTTGGCCATTCTCTTTAACTGGAATGTTAGAGCCATTTAAACTTACAAACGCGCAGTTTCCTTTTCTTAAAGAAAAAGTTATTTGAACTGATTTCGTAGTGTTTATCACTATTCTCCAGTTTTTCAACCATTTTTAGACCATGCAAAGTTCTTGCAATTGGCATGATGCACTGGGTGGATTCTTGTTAGAAGCAATGGCGGTATCATCAGCATAATTTGTTACAATAAAATTTTTGCTGAAACATAAAAAATGATAATTAAAAATTGGAAAGGAGAAAAGAGTGCTCTCGAAATCTGAATTAATGATTTTCACCTAAGTATTAGCAATCGGTTACTAATAAAAAGTACAAAAATTAATTATTGCTTAGTAGAAAACTAATTTGAAAGTAAAATATCTACTAACTGAAATAGTAAAAAATCATTTTTTTAATTAGTAGAGGTTTAATTTCCAAATTAGTAGTTTTCTACTGAAGGTGAAATATTTATTAGTCACTGATTTTTCGCTAACACATTAGTAGAAAACCACTAATTCAGATTTAGAGAGTTATATTAGCTATCCTTTAAGAGAGTCGGACGAAATCCATAAATTATAATTATATTAAGGAACTTTAAGAGATTTAAATGCCAACTTCTTGCGCCTCTTTTGAAAGACATGCTCTCGGTAATCCTATTGTTCTTATTATACTTCTTCCATGAACTAAAACTTTGTGTACAGATTGAGGTACTACATACCAAATTTAGAGCTATAAAATAAGATTGTGAGTAATATGTATTTTTTGTTTCCTTTCCAGCTGCAAAACCTTTATATTGATAGTTCATCTCGCCTTTATAAACTCATTGTTAGAACACAGAGTGTGCAAAATGAAAAAAATGTTAAAGCACTTGGCTAACACGTGAGTTTTGGGTTTTTCGTGTGCGTGTTTTCGCTTCTCTGCTTAAAACACATTGCTGCACACGTTTTCAACAATTATAGTACAATGCAGCTTATGCGAAACTCTTATTGGTTTCTCTGTTTGTAACACTATTGTCGGAGAAACTTAATATAAATTCTCTGGCGTTTCCATGTACACGGAAAGTGCTCCAAGTTTCAATTCTTCTTTTTTCTTATTAGACTGAATTTCATCTAAAACTGGTGCATCAGCTTTGCCAATCTTTAGTTCTTAAGCAGCTTTTACTTTGTTGAGAATCAAAATTGGAACGCATTTCTATTCCTTTGTGTTCTACCTGAAGAATTTTAGTTCTGAAGCAGCTTTTACTTTGTTGAGAATCAAAATAAGAACGCATTTCTGTACAGCGTCTCCTTTTTGTTATATCTGAAGAATTTATGAAAGATACGACCGATATCATTATTTGTCTGTTGCTTGAACGGAGCGATTTAAAATGTCAAATTCAACCTTAAACTTTTTTTTCATAATCATTTTAAATTTATTAGTAAACTTTTATCGCGCACGCTCTTCCATTTTCGTTCATAATTAGGTAGAAAGTTTTTAGGTTGAAATTAAATCTGTGTGAATTTTAAATATTGTTTATAAGCATTTGGAAGATAACATATTATATTTGCTACTTTTTGCATTAAAAAATAATAAATTGAATATTAAAACTTTTATGATTGTGTTGAGTTATTTAAATAGTTGATAAATAAATTTTAAATCACTTAATTTAGTATTCAATAGTGAGTGAAAATTGACTTTTACCACATGAACTGCCAGTGTCAGTTGCCAGTCCATCAGAATATGCTTTTTGCTATTTTTTAGCTTTCTAATAACCTAGTATACCTCTTTATAGTCCGGTGGCTCTACAATAGTATCATTATTAACAGGTGGTTCTGGTGGCATTTCTCTATCGGCGGTATTTTCGCTTCATCCATTCCTGGAAGGTTAGAAAAATAACTCTAACTCCTCTATAATATCAGTGATCAATTTGGTTGCGCCATCTCTGCCACATTTCCAAGCATTTCTGGAAGGAAAGTAATGTACTTCAACATTTGTTGATCTGCTTTAAAAAAAAACGCAGTAGTAGTCATTCATTAGGTCTATCTTATTGCTAATTAGCAGTTGCTAGTGGTTATCCCATCAAATCTGTCGGAATAAGATAAAGAATGTGTCGCTTTGGAGTATCTAATGGAGTCGCACAAAAAGAGAGATTGGGATTCGTTTGCTCAAGTGCACATTGTGTGGAAAATTGTTTACTGCCATTCTCCTAGGAATGGTCAACAATGATTCTTGTGTCAAACTGTCCAAGCAACTCACACGTCCGTTAGGACACGTATCTCCTGGGTAGCCTCTGAACATCCGTTCAGAGGTGAGCTAACGTGAGAAGGCGAAGGGGCCCCCTCTCCTTTAAAAAGGGGTTGGTGCGCTGGGCTTGGGACCCGCCACTTTAAAAAAAACCCCCCAATGAAAACGAAAAGAAAGCCTCGGAAGGACCCCTTTGATGACGACCCCGGAACACGATACAAGGATCATGATTTGAGGATATGCACCTGGAATGTCCGCACCCTTAATTGGGATGGTGCAAATATCCAGCTGGCTGATGTCCTCGAAAAGTGCAAGGCTGACATCACCGCAATCCAAGAAATCCGATGGATAGGGCTCTAAAAAAGCATCCTGTGACATCTACTACAGCTGCCATGCGAGTAAGCACGAATTTGGATGTGGTTTCGTGGTGAGTAGGAAACTACGTGGCCTCGTCTCTAGGTTCACACCTGTTGACGAGCGTCTAGCCGCGATACGCATCAAGGCTAAATATTTTTATATTAGCCTGATTTGTGCGCACGCCCCGACGGAAGAGAAAGACGACGATGCTAAAGATGAGTTCTATGAGCGCTTGGAACGCCTGTACGAGCGCTGTCCCAAACACGATGTCAAAATCGTGCTTGGCGATTTCAATTCGATTGGGAAGGAAGGAATCTTTGGCCCAACCGTCGGAAAATTTAGCCTTCACGACACTACCTCCAATAATGGAGAGAGGCTAAACGATTTCGCCGCAGGTCGGAACATGGTAGTTAGTAGTACCAGATTCCAACATCTTAACATCCACAAGGCTACATGGTTGAGTCCTGATCAACAAACACGCAACCAAATCGATCATGTTCTGATTGACGGAAGGCACGCATCGAGCGTGTTGGACGTGCGAACGTTACGTGGTCCCAACATTGACTCGGACCACTATCTTGTCGCAGCCAAGGTACGCACTAGGTTCAGCGTAGTGCATGCCGCACGTTCCAACATGCAACGAAGGCTAGACGTCGGCAAGCTGCAATCAGAGCAGACCGCCGCAGCCTTATCAAACACACTCTCCCGACTGCTCCGGGAAACCTCTCCGATTTCTCGAGATATATGTGAGCAGTGGACACATATCACCCGCTCCATGGATAGGGCTGCCAAGGATGTCATTGGTTATACAAAACCTGTGAAGAATTCTTGGTACGACGAGGAGTGTCGCAATGCTACTGCAGAAAAGAACGCTTCCTATCAGCGAACTCTGCAGTCGGGAGCAACGCGAGCTGTTAGAGAGCGATATCGAGAGAAACGGAGAGAGGAGAAACGCCTTTTCAGACGCAAGAGAAAGGAGCAAGAAAGGCGGGAGTTTGAGGATGTTGAGATGTTCCGTAACAGAAATGAAGCTCGAAAATTCTACCAAAAGGTCAAGCGTCTGACTGAAGGTTTTAAGCCCGGAGTAACTTTCTGTAAGGATGAGAATGGAAATCCGGTAACGGATGAACAGGAATCACTGAGATTATGGAGGAGTCATTTCTCCAACCTACTCGGCGATGAAGCGCACAATACCGCCGAAAGAGAAATGACACCGGAACCACCAGTTAATGATGGCACTATTGTAGAGCCACCGGACTATTACGAGGTCGATTCAGTTATTAAAAAGCTGAAAAATAAGAAAGCGGCAGGCTCTGATGGGCTGCCAGCTGAGTTATTTAAGACCGGCGGCGAAGAGTTGGTTAGGAGTATGCACCAGCTTTTATGCAAGATATGGTTCGATGAACGCATACCCTATGACTGGAATCTCAGTGTTCTCTGTCCTATCTTTAAGAAAGGAGACCCCGCTGTTTGCTAGTTGGCGCAAACAAGTCTCCTTTCCATTGGATATAAGACTATGTCGGGCGTATTGTGTAATAGGCTGAAGACATATACCGACTCACTGATAGGACGATATCAGAGTGGCTTCAGACCTAAAAGGTCGACCAGTGACCAAATATTCACATTACGCCAAATCTTGGAAAAGATCCGTGAGTTCAACAAAGACACTCACCACCTATTTGTCGATTACAAAGCCGCTTTCGACACGCCGATAAGAGCGAAGTTCTTCGACGCCCTGTCTGCACTAGGTATCCCGGCAAAGATTGTCCGTCTTTGCATGGCGACGCTATCTAATACACAAAGCGTTGTCAGGGTGGGGAAAAACCTCTCCGACCCCTTTGATACCAAGAGAGGTTTCAGGCAGGGCGATGCTCTATCGTGCGATTTTTTCAATCTCCTGATGGAATACATCCTACGCCAATGCCCGTACATACAGAGTATGTCGGGCTCGATCTTCCAAAAGGAAGTGATGCTGCTCGCTTACGCCGATGACATCGATATCATCGGTACGCAGGAACGGCGAGTCAGCAAGGCGTTCTCGGAGATTGAAAAACAGTCTCGGCTCATGGGTCTAGCGGTGAACGAGGACAAGACGAAGTACTTGGTGTCTTCTCGCACTCCGTCAATGCGCCTTGGACGGTCAGTGACGATGAAGAATTTCAACTTCAGTGTTGTAGAAAACTTCGTCTATCTCGGAACAGAGATCACCAGCAACAACAACGTCAGCCTGGAGATCAGGCGAAGAATCACGCTTGCAAACAGATGTTTTTTTTTGGGCTGAGCAAGCAAATGAGAAGTAAAGCCCTCTCTCGACGGACGAAAATAAAGATATATAAGACGCTGGTACTCCCGGTCCTACTGTATGGCGCAGAGGCATGGACCGTGATTGAGTCGGACGAGACAGCGTTGGAAGTCTTCAAGAGGAAGATTCTTCGAAGGATCTTTGGTCCTATTAGAGTCGGCGACGAGTTTAGGTCCCGTATGAACCGCGAGCTGTACGAGCTATTCGATGAGGTTGACATAGTCCAGCGCATTAGATTCCAGCGGCTGCACTGGGCTGGGCCAGCACGCATGGTTTACATGGGGGGCCCAAACTTGATTGGTGGACGCCGACATAGAGGACGACCGGGCGCTCGATGGAATGACCAGGTATGGAGAGATCTCTCCGTACTTGGCATTCAGAACGACTGGCGCCAGCGCGCACAGGATTATGGAGGCTGGCGCGCTTTCCTGGACGCGGCAATGACCGGCAGACGGTTGACGGCCATTTAAACAAACAAACGGGTCCATTGTGCCCAAGTTAACACATTCTGGCCTGGCATCAACTAGGGTGCAAATTACGTTGTCCATTAAACTAAAAATTAATTTTTTATATAGTTATAAAATATAAATGAACGAAAAAGATTAGTATTATTCTGAAAAAAACAACATGGGGTGCTCGAGAAATTAAAAATATGGCACAAGCACCCCACACGTTTTTTTCACAATACTACTTACTAATTTTTTTCGTTTATTTATATTTTCTGCCTATATTAAAAATTATTTTTCGTGGTTTAGTTCAATTGATCATTAAAGCGTTTTTTTTTTTTTTTTTTTTAAACTATATTATTCACTTTTTAATTCGATGTGATCAATAAAGTGTGTTTTTCAGTTTTTTTAAACTATAATTTTTTTATTTTGTCTCTTTATTCTTAAAAAATATTTATAAGTACTTCTCCCAACGCTTTGTGATTTCTGAAAAGCATATCATGTATTGTCTTATCGCGCTGATTTTGCAAAATTATTATTGCATAGGTATACAGTACTTTAAAGCATAAGTTTTTATTTTATCCTGATCCTGGTCAGGATATTAGGTCGAAATAGTGAAATTATTGTATTTTCATCGGTTCTTGATAAGTACACAAAGTTTAAATTAAATCTGACCGTTCAAAGTGGGTCAAAATCAAGTTTAAGGAATTTGGTTGCAAACAAGCAGACAAACATACAGGTGAAGCTAATTTAAGCGTGGTAAAAATGAATGTTGTAACCAGGGTATACTTACCCTTACCTTGTTAAGTATACCCTGGTTGCAACTATCTATCTATTGAGCTGAAATTCATAGACGAACTTCAGTTCATTCAGGAGAGTGTTCGAGTGTAGTTTGTCAAAATCGGAGGGGGTTATGCCGCACTCCCATACAAGCGATAAACAAAATTGAACATATGTTTGCATTTATTTGAGGTACGGTGACGAAATTTAGTACACATGTTAATGGGATCGGGAAAAGTAATCGTGTTAAGTTTGGTTGAAATGGGATGGGACTATACATACACACAAACAATACATAAAATTCAACATATTTTGCATCCATTTGAGGTACAGGGACGAAATTTAGTATACACAGGAATCGGGTGAAGTAATCATGTTAAATTTGGTCAAAATCGCAGGGGGGGCTATACCAAATTAGGCGCCCTTATAACAAACTAAATACAGCTGTGTACATGCGAACTCAACTCTATTTCCGTATTAAAGATCAAAAGGGGAACCAAACGACAGCCGTTTTACGTGCACATCTTTTTATCGTGTTTGTCTTTCACACCATAATTAGGGTGCAAAACTTTCACTATAAATCAAAACTCGGCTCTCTAAAGCCCACAGAGGCCTATCGACCGATTCCGGTTTTATGTAATCAGAAGGTCTCATCCCGAACCGCCAATTTTGGCTTAGTACAGGGAATGACACTCCTAAACAGCTTTTTAAGTGAATATCGGATAGGCTTTAATTGTAGAGGCTAACAGCAGGCTTACAATTAATTACTATGTTTCACTTATAGCGAAAAGCCTTTGAATGTACAAATAGCACATTTGCGTCTTCAATAAAGAAGAAAACGAAAAAAAAAAATTATTGTAACTTCGATAAATGTGACCTGACCACAATAATTAAAAAAGCTTATTATTGACAAAAAAAAAAAAAAAGGCGACGTGAAACTTTATGATGAATTTTGACGCAAGAAAAATTTAAAATCATAATTTAAATGTATAAAACGACCTTGTCAACATTAATTATTAATGAGAATCTCAAATAGATATAAAAAAGTAGATATAATGAATGAATTCAGACACTGAACGCATGTATATTACAACAGAATAATGTCATCGCATAGTGCATTTGAAAACCAGATCTTCTGCAATGCTGTTCTTCTAGATGTATGTAAATCAAGATTTTTATCAAGTTGTCATAAATTACATAGTACAAATAAAAATCCTCCCTGCACCATTCCACTTTTGGTTTCTTAGAAAACCGAACATTAGAGAAAATGACAGACTACTTATATTGAAGATACAGCAATGGCATCGGGTAATGCTGCTATCTTAGCCACTGAACTGCTACACGAGAACGCAGACGTCACTTATAACTGGCTTTAAATGTTTTGTCTATGTTTAACCGCAAAAAGATCTCATAGCTCATTTACTTTAAGAATAAACTTTCCGGATGTAGAACACAAGATTCCCGTAATAATTCCACCACGACCTAAATATAGCAATCGTTAAATAATATATTTATATTCAGACTGAAGTGGTATAAATAATCTTTCCATAAATAAATTACATATCAGCCTCTTGTTAGAAGGTGCGTCACTCCCAAGTCGTATTTTAGTTTGATAACTTTTGCTTAAGTTAGCTATAATAAAACATACGCAACGAATCTAGATTAAGTCAAACAATTTATTTATTACTCCACACGGGGCTGATTGTAAATAAAACTACATACAAAAAAATAATTTATTGTGAAAAAAATGATATATTAGTCTATAGTAAGCCACTCAAAATTATTTACTGATAATACCATACCACCTATTTATATTATATATGCATACACAGGGTTCTTAAACTTACGTGGAACTGACATTGATTTCAACCCGGTTTTTTTCGCATATTTGATTATCACACAAAAAGAGCTCATCCTTTGCATTGATGAGAAAAAACTGCCTACCGATTTTAAGTTGCATCAACAGAATAACAATGTTAATATCATAATTCGCCCATACGAAGACATTGGGCAGGAGCTCAGCAAAATTGTTGAGGTAACTAGTTTCGAACGAATAACACCTGCAAAATATTGATCATATTGTTATTTACAGTCTACAACACAAGATGGCAAAATTTGGATTGCACCAAGCTCAAGTTATTTTCTCACTTCGTTAGTACTCAAACCTAAAAGGCATCAAGAGGTAAACAATTATTTTAATGTAATTGAACTTTAATTTCTAATTCTATTGCATCGATAGATCACACCTATCGCGGTTAACAAGGCTGTTAAAAATACGGTAGAAGTGCAAGGGTTTGTCAATTGTCACATTCGCGATGGCGTTGCACTGTGTCAGTACTTTGCATGGCTCGAAGATACGGTTCTAAAGGGTGACTATGTCGATGAAATTACGGGAGCTGATAAATTAGAAGCACTTCGTTCGTAAGCATTTCTCACTTAATTATTAGGATTTTTATAATAAATTGTTTTTTGTTTCAGAGCTAAGGATCATTTCATGGGACTCAGCTTTCCCACTATTAATTCATCAGGCCCAAATGGTTCTATAATTCACTATCGCCCTACAACAAATACAAATCGACCCATTACTAAGAATGAAATATACCTTTGTGACTCTGGAGCGCAGTACAAGTATGTAGTAAGCTTTTCCTATCAATTCATAGCAATATAGTAACTGGATTAATTCTGACCTATATGTGATCAAAGTAGATTTAAACATAATTTTATTGGACTTTGAACGATTTAAGTTAATATTTCAAATTATGTATGAAATTAGTTTTACATTGTGCATTGTGAATCGGCGGAGTAATTTATAGAACGGAAATTAGGTTTTATACAGTTTGTTTGCCACTTCGATTAAAGATTAAACTTTACAAATTTATTAGGCATAAACTAAACCTAGCTGTTGATTAGAAACTGCTTACCCATCATTCTGTGGCTGTGGTTATTTACTTGCAGCCTTTTTTGCAGTTCTTCATACTGACCTCACTCAAACCGTGCAACTATTCGCTGTTAATACTGAACGAAACGCAACTATTTTGACAGCGCTTGCATGAAGTGGCGTCACTATGTATTATTACACTAGGGTGGAAGTGTGCTACGTGTGTATGAACTGAGTGGTATCGAGCAGACTCGATCATAATGTATTTTTATACCATGGACATCTTCACTGCTAAAAATTGAGGATAAGCAAACACAGCGTTCTGCAGCAATGTGTCAGTTCGAGTGGCACATTCAAACCGAGAAGTTTGAAATCAAACGAGTATGAGATGCAACATTCATAGATTTATAGTGTAATAATACATGGTGACGCAGCTCTCAAAACATAAATATCTTTTCACTCAATTCATTATACGGTAATCGCTCAAACTTTGCAAATTCACTTCTGGTCATAGGTTAGACGCACCAACTTTGTTTTAAATAAACTGTTCTATTAACTATCAGGCATGTACTAGTTGCCAAGAATGTTTTTCTTATCAATGTTCGAATCTTGTTCGAAAAATATCTGGTCACAGTTGGTTGTTGTGCGAAAATATAACGGTGCACTCGAAGACTAGAAATTTCTATACGATTGCGTGGACTTTCAGTTCGTCATTGAAATAGACTCACTTCAGGATTTTTCGTTTTGTGTAAACAATTGCTATTATTTTTAATAAATAAAATTGAAAATTAGAAAACAATTATTTTTAAGCTACATATAAAGCAAAATTGGAAAAAACTACTGTTTTAAGCTTATTGGAACGCCAAAGATTGAATTCTTTCACTCGCAAGGACTATCCGAAATATTGCCAAACAGATAAAGCGCAGCTCCAGAACCAGATAGATATTTAAAAAATCATAAAGCATATAGAATTAACCTATCACTATTAACCTATTAACCAATCATTTCCTAAATTACAATTATTAAGCAAATTTTAATGCAAATAAGGGTCCGTCTTACCTATTGACCAGCACTGTATTCGCAGCTAGTATAAAATGAAGTACAACTATTTTAAAAGCGCATGCGCATGCATGAAGTGGCGTCACTATGTATTATTACACTATGTTAACATTGATATTTTGATTTCTCGCAAATGTTGATTGGGTACTTCGCGTATTTGTCGAAATGAGTGCTTACTACTGAAAGACACGATAGTCTCGAAAACCTATTAATATTTTTACTTCGGGTACAACATACATGAATTGAATACAAATGTGTTCAGTTTTTTAAATTAATACTTTTTATTTGTTCAATATCTTAAGTACCTCAAGCAAGAATAAAAAGTAAATCTAAATAAATTCATGTTTCAAAAACTCTTAAACAACACTACAAGTAGGAATCATAAGAATTTAGAAACAGGAAGCTGTCGTCAACCGAATTTTGCGTTTTGTACAATGCTCTAACAATTGACGTTGACAAGGAAGAACGCTGTAGACAGCCTTTAAATTTGAATATTTATATTCGTCTATTCATTCTTTAGATCAATTGTATACAATGAATGTGCTTAACCCTCTCTCTAAGGTGCTGTTGGGACTTATCATGGAAATCTTCTTCAAATTTTGAGCGTTTACGGAAACAAATTTTATTCATGTTGTTAATTTTGCTAGAAGCACCAGGTTACGTTAATGTTTATAAAATATTATTTTTAGGTCGAGATCGGCCCCCAATTTTTTAAAATATGGTCGTTAGGAACAGGGTATCCCGTAGTCGAGCACATTTGACTGCAGCGTTCTTTCAATTATTGAGTTGGTACAAAATAATATTGTTGGACGAAACTTCAAAGTATTTTCTGAAATTTTGAGCTAACGTATTTTTGACAGTTTGTTCACTGAGCTTGTATTTGTTTGTATTATATAAATTAATTGTATTAATATGCATATATTTTCAGTGCGCAATGGAGTAATAATTTGCAGATCACATTTATAAAACCGAGTTATATTTTTTCTTCTTTTAAAAAAAAAAACTTTAGAGATGGAACAACTGATGTCACGCGAACTTTCCATTTCGGCGAGCCCTCTGACTTTCAAAGAGAGGCGTACACTCGTGTTTTAAAAGGACAGTTGGCTCTAGGTTCCACAGTATTTCCAACAAAAGTTAAGGTAATTAAAAAATATTTGTAAAAATTTCAGCAACCTAACAAACCAAATGTTTTATTAATAAAAAAAGGGGCAAGTTCTGGACACAATAGCACGAAAAGCACTATGGGATGTTGGACTGGACTATGGTCACGGAACTGGTCATGGCGTCGGACATTTCCTCAATGTCCATGAGGGTCCAATGGGGGTTGGATTTCGTCCTATGCCAGATGATCCCGGGTTGCAAGAGAATATGATGCTCTCAAACGGTAAGCAGTGTAATTACAATAATTGAAAGTTTTAGTTGTTGCATCAAAATAATCACACTATCCAAATCCGAAACAATCAGTGATCTGTTGTAGAAACGACATGACCCTGCATTGATTGGTTCTCAACGAAGAACTTTTTTATACAATGATAACATTTAAGAGAGTATTTTGATAATATGGGAGCTACCCTAAATGTGGAGCGGGAGTCCATTAGATGTCACTATATCGACTTTTAAGGTGAAATTAATTTAAATGAAAAGTAAACATTGTTCCGGGTTCCAGCTGGTATTACAAAAAATTTACACAAATTCGGTCGAAAAATATTTGACGGACATGGCTATATCAACTCGTCAAGATCAAGATTATATGTATTTATATATGTATTTTAATGCTGCTTTTAATTTTAATTTTTCACACTATGCATGAATGACATAGAAAAATCCAAGATGAGCATCACGTTCAAGTGTTAAAAAAAAAAGCTTTCACTGATTTGACTTTTAATTAAGTATAATTTGGTTAACAATTGTAGGGAAGTGTTTGTAACAGCCAAGTATAGTGATTATAAATTTACTTCTTTCATCGTTTATTCGTTTTTATACTTACTTTATTTTTAAAATAACAAGTAATTATACAAAAAAACCGACTGCAACAAAGGTAATAGTTCGCTAGCCAACTACTGGTGTAAGCAAAAACTAAATAAAACAAGTAAGGAAATTTCAAAATAAACTTGTGAAATTCCGGAGCAGTCCTAGTCGAATGCAAAAAACACGAAGTCTCTATCTATTACCGTTTCCGAGATCCTTTCGTTCACACAGACGGACATGGCTATATCGACTCCTCTATCACTCCTGACCATAATGGGGGTAACTTGGGGGGGTCTCCGACAATTAGTTCTTCCTGTTACATACATTTGCACAAAACCAATAGGCTCTTGTACCTTCGGTACAGGGCCTAATTATAACATTGTGACATAGTAATCAATGAAAAGAGAGAGATGGTAGCTAACCAACTTTGAATCGATATGGTTTAAAAATGGTCCTTCGAAATTAAAATGATAAGAAAAAAATTAAAGATCAAATAACTTAACATATTTTGTCTACTTTAAGTTTTTTTCTTTTTTACAATATGGCGTCTGTTTGTCGTCATATTGAATTTTGATTACTGTCATATTATTATTGATGATTGCAAGATTAAACAAATAGATTGACGTAAAAACCATCACGCATTTGGTCTTAAGATCACCACTGAGGAACAAACATACACACATACAAAGAAGTATCGATGCACTAGCCTAACTAATTTTTGGAAAGTTCGTAAAAAAAAAGTAAAAAAAATTTAATTTTCTTTGTTTTATTGAAATACTTTTTTGTACTGAATTAG
This sequence comes from Leucophenga maculata, assembly GCA_035044805.1. Classification (NCBI taxonomy): domain Eukaryota; kingdom Metazoa; phylum Arthropoda; class Insecta; order Diptera; family Drosophilidae; genus Leucophenga; species Leucophenga maculata. The sequence continues at coordinate 34,812 of JAWNNP010000397.1, forward strand.
TTGCTATTAGTAGTAGATGGGTTCTAACGATCCTAATTAATCTAGACTGTTAAAATAAAAAAGAGACTGTTCCCTTTTCGAGACTGCTCTGCTTTTTTAGGCCCTGTACTGAAGGTACAAGAGCCTATTGGTTTTGTGCAAATGTATGTAACAGGTAGAAATAATGGTCGGAGACCCCCCCCAAATTTCCCCCATTATGGTCAGGAGTGATAGAGGAGCCGATATAGCCATGCTCGTCTGTCCGTCCATCCGTCTGTACGAACGAAAGGATCTCGGAAACGGTAATAGATAGAGACTTCGTGTTTTTTGCATTCGACGATCACCCCCAAGGTTAAAATTTCTTCGACACAAAAAAAAATAAGTATGCCAATATAGAGATAACGTACCTCTTAGCCAAAATCCAGAGTTCATCAAAATCGGATAATAAATGACGATTTTCTTTTCATACATAAAAAAATGTTTTATAAGACACTAATTCTTGCAGTAGGAAGTGGTCATAAGCTCGGGAAATATTTAATGTGTTTGTTAGGAGACCTGAACTGGTACAGGGCAGGGCCTCTTACAGTCGGTTACGCCTGACTGTATTTTCTTACTTTATTTTTTTAAAATATTCTGCTCATAAATATTAGTAAGCAAGATATGATGTATAATATAACATATAAAAGAAATCTCAGCAACATTGCTTATCAATGTGAAGGTATAATATAGCTGGTAAGGGCAATTCAACAAAGTTGTACCTCGTTTTATAAGTTCTCTAATGAATTTAAAACCGACCCAATGTGAATACATATTAACATGATTTTTTTTTCTTTTTTTCTTCGCAAAATGTAAATACTCTTTATTAGAGCCTGGATATTATCAAGATGGAGAGTTTGGCATGCGCATTGAAGACATCGTTCAGATTGTACCTGCCCAGGTCAAGTATAACTTTGATAATCGAGGTGCACTTACCTTCAAGACTATAACTATGTGTCCGAAGCAAACGAAAATGATTAAGAAAGAGCTGTTGACCGATGTTGAGGTAATCTTGATTTCTATACATATATTATAAAAATATTCATTACTGAAGAAACATTTTTTTAGATCAAATTGCTCAACGATTATCATGTGGAAGTGTGGCAGACGATCTCCCCCATTTTGTCTCAAGAAGGCGATTCACTTACTTTGTCGTGGCTAAAAAAAGAAACTCAGCCTATTTAGACAAAATATATATTTGCATATTGCTTTGATAAACTAGAAGTGTCTTATAGTCTTGTTCAACAAAATTTCTGTGGTTGTTTGTATGCATTTTATTATGATATAATTAAAATTTTGCTAAATATAACCGTATTAACATGATGAATGTTACCAATCCAATCTATTGCTGCAGGCCTCTAAGTAAGTCTTGCTATTTGCTGTATAGAATTGTGAATACCAATTCCGAAACAGTTTGAGAGCTGCATCCTCTTTAACGAGTTGAGGATGGCCACGATAAGTTTTGTGGTTCCACATGGCCATATCTCGTTCAAACTATGTATAAATTAAGATAACCCATGATGATGAATTACATAATTAAATTGAGTTTGGCTCACCATAACGCTTTCTCCAAAAACTATAAGCTTCATAATCGGCGCCATAATGCGGCGGGCGTAGAAACGGTGCACCACTTTTTGGACCAATGGCTCGATTGGAGTAATAGTTTGCAATACCTCAAAGCGGCCTAAGGTCGGCATAACCATATGTAGTTGAACAAAGGAAGGACCAACCTGTAAAATACTGACGAACTGGCGATTACTATATTCAAATGCATATTTGTGCTTACCTGCTGGCCAGTGACGTCCATACGGAAGCAATGAAACTTTCGAGTCAATTCGATAGAATGCTTTAAAGTGACCGAGGCCAAGTGCCTACTGTTACCACGAGATGGTTTCCAGCTGAAATGATACAAGATTTTACATCAGTGTACTTACACAATCATATATAACTTACTCTGCCTTCCACTTATGGTTGCCAGCTTGCGCCAACAAGTTAAATTTTGGATTAGTGCCGCTAACGAAAATGCTTTTGCTGTGAATGGCTGTGAAGTGAGCCAAATCTGCTCCGTTCTCCGGAATTTCCTGAATGTGACAGTTTACGTAAAATTCGTTACGCCCATGGAATACAAATTCTTTCTTTTCAACTTCTTCAACAACTGGTATTTTCCAGGGCACTTCCCCACTCTCGACATGATACCATACGAAAATAAAATCATTTACCTCGCATGAGATCCACTTGCGCAGTTTTAAACCTTGTGGCGCTAGAACGATTTGAATATGCTTTAAAAATAATTGAATACTTTATAAAAAAAACTAGGAGTTTCACCTACTACAACTACTGTAGGGAACATTTGTGCAAATTCCATCTGTGCCTCGGAAACTCCATTGGTGAAATGGGCACTCAATATTTTGACCCACAACTCTGCCACCGATTCCCAGATTTGCGCCCAAGTGAGGACAGTAGGCATCCAGAACAAACACTTCGTTTTCAAACGTGCGATAAACAACGAGCTGCTCACCTAAGCAGGCGACAGTTTTTACGTCACCGAGTTTTAGCAGGCACGATTCCAAAATGCCATACCATCCATTCGGAAAGGGTGGTGGCATCTCACTGATACCAACATTGCGTAGTCGTCGCATTCGGTTAATTGCATGCCTTTTGGCCCGCGTCCTTTCGTTCAGTTTTACCGAAGTGTTCGAGAACGATGTATAACTGACGTCATCCAGATGCTTTTGTAAAAATTAATTAATTAGAAGTTCGACAATACAAATACGGAAAGCTTTACCTTTGTCCAATTACTGGGTACATAAAATAACCAATAAATGAAAGTCACTAACAACAACAGCAAAACGGGGCCGAAAATCGAATTTGGCAGAGCCTGATACGAATCCATTGATATAAACGATTCCAATTGATCAATAAATTGAGTTGCATTCAGTTTGAGCGGCATCGTGGCTTTGTTACCTGCAAAACGGTTGATTTACATGACCTTAATAGCAACCCATTTGTTATACTGATTGAATAAGGCGAACGAAAACGATGCGATGTTTTTCTGTTGTAACGCATGAGTAACTTCTCGTGTTTAAATTTGAATTATATTTATGCATTCTTTGTTGACCCGGTATGAATCAGGTGTTTCCGGGACATATGTATGTCTATGTCTGACAACTGTGTGAAGGTGTTTCCTTTGTTCAATATTCGCCTAAGCCTCAGGGAGTGCGAAGTATTCGTATTTACATTAAGCAATACTGATAGAACAGTTTATTAAAGAGCGCTAGTCGTTAACAGACTACTGAAAGCATTCACAAGAGCCATAAGCCATAAATAGACTGATTCGTGTATAAACACTCTGGCAGCTATAAGGCGTCATTCGCTTTGCTTTTATATGATGAAGGCATCGGTCAATGATAACGGTTTCCGCTATGTTGTTCAAAGCAATTGTAATTTGAAAGTAAAATTCCCTGTAAATTAAGATCGAAAAACAGTTCGACGTGCAAAGTGTTAATTTTGTAACCAAAAAAAAATTTTAAGAACATACATAAATGGATGAGAATTCGCACTCAAAAACGGTCTCGCACTTGGTTACATATGTACATAAATTAACATTAGAATTCATGGAAATCAGTGGTAGCTCATCCGGTTCAGCTACTCGAAAAAAGGCTGTCGATTAACTGATCGTGACCAATTACAATATGAACGGACAGAAGCACAAAAAGCGGGATGCAAATGTTTCGTGAATAACACCGTGCGACAGGTAACAGTTGATTCCGAGACCATGAAGTGAAGTAAATTTTTGCAAAAACTATGTTTCGATAATCTTTCGAAGACTGACAATAAAACGGAGCAGCACAGAACTACAAAAGTGTATTAATGTGTACACATTTTTATACTTTTCACACATAGTGTATTAATTTTGAGACAAAGAATTAATAACCTAGATCCGCTGACAAGTCGAGTCGATCTAACCCCGTTTATCAGTGTGTATGTGAACACGAGAACTAGTCTCAGTTTTATTCGAATCATATCTTTTAAACACCTGTGACTATATAAATACATATACGACTTTTTATTTTTTGTGTTAAAAACTTTACAGAAATTTCAACACAAGATGTATGATAAAGGCGTATAATTTAGATATATGGGCGTAGCATGTCCACTGCAATGCAAGGCCCTATAAGAATTAAAGACAAAATTGTTTCTAATCATCATATACATACATAATTTGTATACATGCCTCCGTTTTAATTGCTTCTTGAGACAGGTTCACACAGTGGCAGATATCTGGTAATAATTATTTTTGTTGAGTTTGCTGTCACTTTTAATCAAAGTTTTTACCATTTGAATCCATTTTCAAAGCATTTTGATGAAAGAGTCGAATATAGTCGACCGCCCGAGCAAGGTTTTAGAAAGTTGTAAAGCTTCGTTTTCAAAGAGGCTTCTCCGGTTTCTGTGAAAATTCAACTTTTTATTTAGACAATCGAAATGATTTCTGAATCTTCAGATAATTGTTTTATAACGAAATATTGCAAGCTACTTTCCAAACAAATACGATACAAAGATTAAACTTTTTAAATGCCCAAAATTTCAAAATAAAAGAAAGAACGAGTGTGCTCGACTTCGAGATACCCTTTACACACATTTAACCTTCAATCTGTGTATATTCCCATCTGCAACTGTGATGGATATTCTATTAGACATTTCAAACTACAACAAAATGTTTTTCAGAAAGGAGTGCTACTCCTTTTAAAGGTCTGATATAGCCTTACTACTTAGATGGCCTTCGACCGTCGATCGGTCATGGCCGTATTCAGGAAGACGCACCGGCTGGTGTAGTCTTGTTCGCGCTGGCGCCAGTTGTTTTAAATACCAAGTACAGAGAGATCTCTCCATACCTGGTCATTCCGACGCGTGCCCGGTCGTCCTCTAATCTACTTCCTCCAATCAAATTTGGGCCCCCACGAAAACCATGCGTGCTGGAGCTCTTTTATCCATTCAAATCAGATGACCAGCACAGTGCCGCCGCTTGAATCTTTTGCTCTGGACTATGTCAACCTCATCGTATAGCTCATACAGCTCGCGGTTCATACGGAAAGTTAATTCGACGCCGACTCTAATAAAACTGTAGAGTTTTCCTTTCAAAGACTTCCGTTTCGTCTAACTTAATCACGGTTCATACCTCTGAGCCATACAGTAGGGCCGTATCAACGTCTTGTAGATCTTGATTTTCGTCTGCCGAGAGAGGGCTTTACTTTTAATTTGCTTGCTCAGCCTAAAGGAGCATCTTTTTGCAAGCGTGATTTTTAGCCTCATCTCATTTTAGCTGACGTTGTTGTTGCTAATCATTTCGAAATCATGAAAGACGATGATTTCTACAAAATTGAAGTTGAAAATCTCCATCGTCACTAACCGTACGTTTACTGATCCTCCTATGAGCCGAGACTGTTTTTCGTCGAAAAATTTCAATCTTATGGGCGTTGTCAAAAAGGTGCTGTGTGACTTTGTTAAACTCACGGGTCTTTTCCGAAATTTGGCGTAATGCAAATATTTGGTCACTGGTCGACTTTTTTGGTATGAAGCCACACTGATATGGTCCACCAGTGAATCGCCCGAATTGTGCGCTTCATCGCCTCCGAGTAGGTTAGAAAAATGACTCCTCCATAACCTCAGCGATTCCTATCATCCCTAACAAGATTTCCATTTTCATCCTAACAAAAAGTTTTTCCGGTTTTAAAACCTTCACTCAGACGCTTGAACTTTTGATAAAATAACATATCAACATCCTCAAACTCCCTCTTTTCTTGCGTCTGAAAAGGCGTTTTTCCTCTCTCCGTTTCTCTCGATATCGCTCTAACAGCTCGCGTTGCTCTCGACTGCAGAGTTCGCTGATAGGAAGCGTTCCAACACGCTCGATACGTGCTTTCCGTCAATCAGAACATGATCAATTTGGTTGCGTTTAATTTGATCTGCACTCAGCCATGTAGCCTTAGTGATGTTGACCTCTCTCCATTATTGGAGGTAGTGTCGTGAAGGCTAAATTTTTCGAAGGCTAGGTCTAAGATTCCTTCCTTCCCAATTTTGCACGATTTTGATATTGTGTTCAGGACAGCGCTCACCACGAAACCACATCCACATTCGTGCTTTCTGTCATGGCAGCTATAGTAGATGTCACAGGACGCTTTTTTAGAGCATGTCTGTCCTATCCATCGTAGCTAGTTATTTGCACCATCAACTACTTTCCTCACAATGTGAACTTCTACAAACAACACCATCTGCCATTTGATATAGACTTATGTGGATTAAATTATTTAAATTGTACTAAGATATACAAATGCTTGCTTGTTTAACTAAAATAAGAAATACAATAGTGTGCCCATATATTAAATTCAAGTTATTTGAAAAAAGGAATTGGAGAGTTGAAATATCCAAACTCTAAGGCTTTATTTCTTATAGTCTCGAAGTTCTCGTAGTACATACGGAAAGCCAGACTGACAGACATTTTCAGTAATATTGGATGAAAACTGAGGACTTAGTTCGCGTATAAAAATACATTGGATTGACAGGTTTTTAGGTTAGATCAAGAACACTCAATTTATTGCTCATAACTTTATCAGTACAAATGTTTATGCTAATAATATAATTATAGTGTTCGAATGTGGATTTTTTTCAGATAAGTTTTATACATGGGAAGTAATGTTAATTACATTATTCCACTAACTTGCAGACTCTATAAACACAAAGTTTGACATATACACTCACATAAACAATAAGATACAGCTTATATAAATAAAATAATACTTCAATCTGCTCAAGTATAATAATATTTTTGACATAAATAAACATAAATCTTCAACAAGTAGGCAACCTTATAACGTACCTTGGTGGAATAACCAACTAAGAGAGTTGAAAAAAAAAAAAAATATTATGATCGAATTCCTATGGACACTGAAAAAACTATCTGGGAAAACACAAGGTGAAGATCACATTTCTTAACCCATTATTAAAAATTGGTCCCAATCATTAAAATAAAGAGTATTAGACCATTTTAATAACATATTCAACAACTAACCTCACACCTACAAAACTAGCCTAACAATCCCAGTGGTTAAACCGAATTGCAATAAATCCTATATTAATTCATATAGACCAGTAAAGTGCTGGACAAAATCATTGTAAATAGAATTTGGTGGTACATCACTACTAATAAGCTAATTCATCCCAAACAATTAGGTTTTAAGCAAAGTAAAACTGTTACTGATAACCTACTCTATGTAGACTATCAGATAGCAAGGTAAATTTCTATCATATTCTTAGATTTTTCTTAGGCTTTCCAATCAGCTAAAAAAATGAAATGTAGGACCCAAAATTTAAAACTTAAAAGTTAATATGTTGTAATTTTGCAGGCCTGCAAAATTACAACATATTATATAAGGTCGCCAAAAATCATCAACCTTAAAGGCTAATTATACGACTAACAGGAAAATTAAAACCAGAGTTCACAACCACACATCTTGCACATACTCCCTCCACAAAGGAATACCACTAATCCTCCATTTCTGTAATTTTGTTTTTTATAGCTTACAACAAATAAGCTTGTACCATCGACCAACATAAGAACATAGGCTTTTGTGCATTCGCAGATGACTTCCACCTAAAAGTTAACTACAAGAAATTTCAAAACTCTTCCAACAAACAAACAAAATGTAAGCATATCCACATCTGCTGAAAACATAAATGTTATACCGAAATCTTAACCAACCACTTTACAATACCCAAAGTAAATAAATTTAAAATATGGAACTCGCACATAGAAGAAATAATAACGCAACTAAACAAACGTTTAAACATAATAAAATGACTCTTTTCAACAAGATTTAATTGCAACTCAGCTACACTTTTATCAATAGTGAAAGCTCACATTATATCCAAAACTGACAACGGTATTATTTTTCATGGACACGCCCTAGCAGCAAACCTGAAAAAAATTTTAACTATTATAAACAGTACTATTTTATTGGTTCTAGCTGCCTTTAAAATTTGTTTATTTATTTAAGCCACTAAAAATAATAAAACACAATATACCTTTTTGGCATTTTAACACGGAAGTAGTCATCATTATTTACATCAGCCTTTAAAAAATCTCACAATCCCAACGATATTTCACTAAGAATTTTTAAATTTCAAAAACAACCATGAGCCTCACCCGTGCATATACACTGATGGATCCAAAATCCGAAAAATTCGTATAAACTTGGCATTCTTCCTTTCTATTCAACAGCTGAAATAATAGCCATTGTAGATGCAATTAACTTAGTTAAAACAAAAAACGGCAACTATATGCAGAACCCATCCGAATACTAAATCTGCTAATAAATTCCCATTAATAATCACAAGCATTAACAACATTAACAAATGCTATAAAAACCTACATATACAGCCATGCTGCCATTTTCACTTACTTTTGCGTTTTGCGATTTTAATGAAATCGTACGATTTTATTTGAACGTGCTCCCACAAAACGCCAAAAATAGCTATCGATATGTTTCATTTCTAAGGTTTTTGCAGCGTTGCATTTTGCAAAAACAGCTGTTTGGTTAATGTTTTGAATTTGTGTAAAATATCAAAATGCCACTTTTTTTTGCTATTGCATGTTTTGAGGCCAAAAAAAGGCGTAACATTGTAGAATTAAGACGAATGAAATGCATCTTATCGCGACAAATGTATTGCGTCTCTCTTAGCCAAACAGCTGATTGCATAAATATAATATTTTTATTGCAAGTAATTTTTTGAACAAACATAAATGTATAGGATGAGAGGGCGAGAGAATGAGGTAGAATACATAACACATTATTCTATATTCTCGGTTTCCCCGTTGTGCGATGCTTCTTAGCGTCTCCACTGTCGTCTACTAAGCATTTTCCATATGTATGCGCCTTGTGTAGTGGGTATATCTATATTACAGCATTGCGCAAACACATCAAAAATGGCAAACGAGGTGTTCGTACACACATGAGGCAACCGTCATCAGAGTTTAAATAACAATACAGACTCGTTCACACAAATACATAATAAAAAGCATGCTCTCATTTTTTAAAACATAAATGCGAGAGAGTGGGAGTGCATAACATACGAAAATTATATAATTCGAGTTGTGCTCAATGCTCATTTCAATGCGTTCCTTTGTTCGGTGTTTGATCGGTATTCCTAACTTTACGAAGCATACTGATAACGAAAAGAATGTTTGTTGAAATTTGACTGTCCTTTATTCGTACAACAACAATGGAAACATAGTAGCTTCTGCAGCAGAGCAGTAAGCGTCTCAGCATTATATAATGATGTGCCAGAGCAAACCAAAACTTGTAGTACAAACCATGTATGCGAATGTGAGGCAGCAAATTTTAAAGCTTGGTAGAAAATAACAAATCTTACATTTATTGTAATACTCTTGATACTCTATATCCATCTGAATCTCTGCTAGCCTACTTTTTAGAAGTTCCTCTTCTGCCGTGTGTAAATTGCACACACACTTTTTTGCTATAAAAAGGTGAAATCATAAGTAATCGTTACACGGATAATACAAATTTAAGAAAACTGAGCAGATTACCTAAAGAGTAGTTCAAATACATTTAAAAATTTTTTATTGGTCAACAATTGTTAAATATAATTCTAAATTGGCTATATTGTCTGTAATTTGTGTTTAAGTCCAGCGAACCGTTTCGGAAATCTAGAATTTTTTAGATTACGTTGCACTGATTTTCAACATGGTGTAGTGGACGCCATTATAAAAATTTTTAAAAATAATTTTAGGGTTTGAACTACCTTACCAAAGAGTATTATTTCCCCCAGTTTCAAAGAAATCGGAAGACTACTTGCAAATCGCTTATTTTCTGACGGATTTATTCCTACCCATTTATTAGATTATTTTATTTCTCTCGTAGTCTTTGTCGATTAAAAAATATTAATTGCGTCTTTTAAAAAAATAGAAATTGGTTCCACTTTTGATTATAGTAAATTTTCTATTGTTCGTTCCAGCTTTAACTCATTAAATAGAAAGTGGTTCCACTTTTGATTATAGTAAATTTTCTATTGTTCGTTCCAGCTTTAACTCATTAAATAAACATAAATTACGTTTATACAACACATTTCATGAAATTCTTCATTTCACGAAAAAGGAATATCGCTGTTTATACGATATGTACAATTTCATGAAATTTTCTCAAAGTTGCCCCTTTTTGAACAAGTTTGGAACATATATCAATAGAAATAAATAGCAAAAATGTTCAAATAAAATAAAGTTGAAATTCTCCATCGTCACTAAACGTTCTAGACGCTATGACGGCGTGCGAGAAGTACTTCGTGTTGTCCTCATTCACTGCAACACCCATGAGGCGAGACTGTTTTCAATCTCTGAGAACGCCTTGTTGACTAGCCGTTCCTATGTACCGATCAACACGAGCAGCATCACTTGCTTTTGGAGGATCGAGCCAGATATATTCTGTATGTACGAGCATTGGCGTAGGGTGTATTCCATCAGCAGATTGAAAAAATAACACGACAGCGCATCACCCTGTCTAAAACGATAACGACTTGTGTGAATTTCCAATTCAAGATTTGTCGAAATGTGAATATTTGGTCATTGTTCGACCTTTTTGGTCTGAAACCTCACTGATATTAACCAATCAATGAATCCTTATATGGCTTCAGCCTATTGGACAATACGCACGACATAATCTTATATCAGATGGAAAGGAGACTTATTCCACTGTAGTTGGCGCAAACAGCCGGGTTTCCTTTCTTAGAGAGAACAAAGAGAAAGTCCTAAGTGCCATAAGCATCTTATGTACAATATTAATTAAATGCATTACAATTTCCGCCTTCTTTTGTGAAATGGATACAATTCTACCTTGTAGGTAGATCTCTCTCTTCGTTTTGACAATTGCTTATCTAAAACTTTAGATGTGCCTCCTGGGGTTCCATAAGGCAGTCATCTTGGTCTATTATTCTTTATATTATTTATAAATGATCTCCCCTTAGCTATAAATAAAGCTTATACATTAATGTATGCTGATGATGTGAAATTATGTTTGTCATATTCTGATGTTTCCGAACATAGTCGATTACAAGCAGATTTGAAGTCGTTACATTTTTGGTTTTTAGCAAACTATCTTAATTTAAGTATCTCAAGATGTAAATGTATGATATTTCTTCGTAGGAAAACTCTTATTATTATGGACCCTAAATTAAGTTTTAACAATCATATTGCCTTATTGGTTAATACAGCTGAAGGTGTTCTTGGTTTTAAGGAAATTGGAATTTAACATCTAAGGAATCAGACGACCCTTACACTACAAATCTTCTGAACACATTACTTGTTCGTCTGTGCTTGGTTTTTGCATCATGTGTTTGGAACCCACATTATGTAATTCACCAAGATCGTATTGAGTCTGTTAAAAACCGGTTTTGTAATTTGCTCTCAAAAACCTTAAATTAGCTTCTGATATAAAACTCCCTATGTGAATGAATTGAAACTTATACATAATCCAACTCTGTCTGCAAGACGATCGATTCGTTTTCCTTCACAAGATTCTTTGTGGTGAAGTCGATTGCCCATTTTTGCTTTCATCTATTTGGAAATAAGTTTTTGCTTTTAAGATTTTCAGTAGAGATTTTTTATGTGGTAAATAAATAAATAAAAATATATGTTGCTGTCTTTTATGTCATACAGAGTGTTTAATTTTTTACGTTGAATTTTTAATACTATATTTGTCATGACATGCTAGGATTTTTAAATGTCCCGTCTTGCTCTGCTATGCATCTCTTATATAGAACCTTGTCGCAACATGTATCTAGTGACGCTCGATTCCTTGCTTTCTGTTGTTACCTTCTACACATCAGACATGCTGCAAAGTTTATGAATTGTTATACATAACCTTTAGCCACCTATGGGTTGGATTTTGAAGAAAGCCAAGATTTATAGCCCAGCACGCTCAACAAGCTCTTCCAGGTGTTCCCTCAACTGCTCTGTCAAAGCAGTAAAGTTTCATTGTGATCGGATGAATGGTGTAGTAATCTTTAAAGGACATACAAACAGACATACTTTCACTTTAATATATGAGGCATTCTCTGAAAAAAGTGCCACTTAAAAAAAAAAGTTCTCCATTTTTTCTGATAATTATATATCTTGTAGTATATGTGAAAACTAAAAAAAAAAATATGATTTTAGGTCCGTCTATTGCGGATTTTAAAACACCAAGACACTTTTTTGTGCACAATTTCTTAAAGTTCTGAGATTCCAGTCATTGGGTGGTGGTTCGGTTTTATTTGTCTACCGCCAGTATTGTGCTCTTCATCGCGTCCAAGTAGGTTTGAGAAATGACTCCTCCATACTCTTAATGATTCCTGAGCATCTGTAACGAGATTTACAGAAAGTTACTCCGTGCGCTTCATCGCCTCCGAGTAGGTTGGAGAAATGACTCCTACATAATCTCAGTGATTCCTGTTCATCCCTTACCAGATTTCCATTGTCATCCTTACAGAAAGTTACTCCGGGTTTAAAACCTTCAGTCAGACGCTTGACCTTTTGGTAGAATTTTCGAGCTTCATTTCTGTTACGGAACATCTCAACATCCTCAAACTCCCGCCTTTCTTGCTCCTTTCTCTTGCGTCTGAAAAGGCGTTTCTCCTCTCTCCGTTTCTCTCGATATCGCTCTCTAACAGCTCGCGTTGCTCCCGACTGCAGAGTTCGCTGATAGGAAGCGTTCTTCTCTGCAGTAGCATTGCGACACTCCTCTTCGTACCGATAATTAGTCACATGTTTTGTATAGCCAATTACCTCCATGGATGGGGCTCCATGTTATTTACAGTGTCGATCATTTAATTACGTTCCATTGCAACCTTAAAGAACGCCTTTCGTTTCTCCTTGTTGATTGCATCCAAATCTATCAAGCTTGTTTGCAGGTCATTGAAGCTCGTTTTTCAAAAAAATTATGGTTTAGTAAGCCAAATGTAGTCTGGCTTGCCGCGTCGTAAACCACTCTTAGTTTAGAAGATGCACTGTTAGGCTTCAACACGCATTGGTGCGGAATGTCGTAGTGTGGACCTCCAAACTTAGGTGTAGGTTCAAAAGTCATGTGATATAGCTTCTCGTATTCAGCCGTGACGCATTGTTATTTCAAATCAGGGGATTAAGACGACGTTTAGCTGATCTTAGCCTATGCAGTTTCATACGAAGCTCCCAATGAACTTTGATCGTCTTTGAACGGCAGACGAAGGATGATTCTACCATATGGATTACGACGAATTTACTTACTTACTTACTTATGTACCGTCTGCCGGTCATGGTCGCATCCAGGAAGGCGCGCCAGCCTCCATAATCTTGTGCGTGCTGGTGCCAGTCGTTTTGAATGCCAAGTACGGAGAGATCACTCCATACCTGGTCATTCCATCGAGTGCCCGGTCGTCCTCTATGTCGGCGTCCACCAATCAAGTTTGGACACCTATGTAAACCATGCTTGCTAGAGCTCTTTCATCCATTCGAATGATGTTTCCAGACCAGTGCAGCCGCCGAAATTTTATGCGCTGGACTATGTCAATCTCATCGTACAGCTCGCGGCTCATACGGGACCTAAACTCGTCGCCGACTCTAATAGGACCAAAGATCCTGAGAAGAATCTTCCTCTCGAAGACTTCCAACGCTGTCTCGTCCGACTCAATCACGGTCCATGCCTCTGCGCCATACAAAAGGACCGGGAGTATCAGCGTCTTCTATATATTTATTTTCTTCCGTCGAGAGAGGGCTTTACTTCTCATTTGCTTGCACAGCCCAAAAAAGTATCGGTTTGCAAGCGTGATTTTTCGCCTGATCTCCAGGCTGACGTTGTTGTTGCTGGTTATCTCTGTCCTAAGATAAACGAAGTTTTCTACAACACTGAAGTTGAAATTCTCCATCATCACTGACCGTTCAAGACGCATTGACGGAGTGCGAGAAGACACCAAGTACTTCGTCTTGTTCTCGTTCCCCGCTAGACCCATGAGCCGAGATTGTTTTTCAATCTCCGAGAACGCCTTGCTGACTCGCCATTCCTGCGTACCGATAATATCGATGTCATCGGCGTAAGCGAGCAGCATCACTTCCTTTTGGAAGATCGAGCCCGACATACTCTGTATGTACGGGCATTGGCGTAGGATGTATTCCATCAGGAGATTGAAAAAATCGCACGACAGAGCATCGCCCTACCTGAAAGCTCTCTTGGTATCAAAGGGGTCGGAGAGGTTTTTCCCCACCCTGACAACGCTTTGTGTGTTATATAGCGTCGCCATGCAAAAACGGACAATCTTTGCCGGGATACCTAGTGCAGACAGGGCGTCGAAGAACTTCGCTCTTATCGGCGTGTCGAAAGCGGCTTTGTAATCGACAAATAGGTGGTGAGTGTCTTTGTTGAACTCACGGGTTTTTTCCAAGATTTGGCGTAATGTGAATATTTGGTCACTGGTCGACCTTTTTGGTCTGAATCGTCCTATCAGTGAATCGGTATATGGCTTCAGCCTATTACACAATACGCTCGATAGAGTCTTATATCCAATGGAATGGAGGCTTATTCCGCGGTAGTTGGCGCAAACAGCGGGGTCTCCTTGCATAAAAGTTGGTGCATACTCCTAACCAACTCTTCGCCGCCGGTCTTAAATAACTCAGCTGGCAGCCCATCAGAGCCTGTCGCTTTGTTATTTTTCAGCTTTTTTAAAACTGAATCGACTTCGTTATAGTCCGGTGGCTCTACAATTGTGCCATCATTAACTGGTGGTTCCGGTGTCATTTCATCGCCTCCGAGTAGGTTGGAGAAATGACTCCTCCATAATCTCAGTGATTCCTGTCCATCCGTTACCAGATTTCCATTGGCATCCTTACAGAAAGTTACTCCGGGCTTAAAACCTTCAGTCAAACGCTTAACCTTTTGATAGTATTTTCGAGCTTCATTTCTGTTACGTAACATCTCAACAACCTCAAACTCCCGCCTTTCTTGCTCCTTTTTCTTGCGTCTGAAAGGGCGTTTCTCCTCTCTCCGTTTCTGACGATATCGCTGATAGAAAGCGTTCTTCTCTGCAGTAGCATTGCGACACTCCTTGTTGTACCAAGAATTCTTCACAGGTTTTGTATAACCAATGACATCTTTGGCAGCCCTATCAATGGAGCGGGTGATATGTTTCCACTGATCACATATATCTCGAGAAGACGGAGAGGTTTCCCGGAGCAGTCGGGAGAGTGTGTTTAAGAAGGCTGTGGCGATCTGTTCTGATTGCAGCTTGCCGACGTCTAGCTTTCGTTGCATGTTGGAACGTGCGGTGTGCACTACGCGGAGCCTAGTGCGTACCTTGGCTGCGACAAGATAGTGGTCCGAGTCAATGTTGGGACCACGTAACGTTCGCACGTCCAACACGATCGATGCGTGCCTTCCGTCAATCAAAACATGATCAATTTGGTTGCATGTAATTTGATCTGGACTCATCCATGTAGCCTTGTGGATGTTAAGGTGTTGCAATCTGGTGCTACTAACTACCATGATCTGATCTGCGGTGCAATCGATTAACCTCTCTCCATTATTACAGGTAGCGTCGTGAAGGCTAAATTTTCTGACAGTTGGGTTAAAGATTCCTTCCTTCCGAATGTTGGCGTTGAAGCCTCCAAGCACGATTTTGAGATCGCTCGCATAGACGTTCGAAGCGCTCGTCGGGCCGTGCGCAAAAATCAGGCTTATATTAAAATATTTAGCCATGATGAAGACCAGGCCATGTAACTTCCTACTCACCAGGAAACCACATCCAAATTCGTGCTTACTTGCATGGCAGCTGTAGTAGATGTCACAGGATTTCCAGGCTGGATATTTTTACCATCCCTATTAAGAGTGCGGACATTACAGGTGCATATACGTAAATCGCGGTATTTATATAGTTTGTGGAGGTCGTCACCATAGCGTTCCATCCGAGGCTTCCTTGTTGTTTTCATTGTAGATTAATTTTTTACGGTGGCGGATCCCGTTGCCAGCGCACCAACCCCTAAAAAAGTGCAGGTTTTTCGCCTTCTCACGTTAGCTCACCTCTGAACGCCTGTTCAGAGGATACCCTGGAGATTCGTGTTCTAGCGGACGTTGTGAGCAGCTTGGACCGTTTGCAAAAGAATTATTGTTGGTCATTTCCAGGCTATTCGATGAGGTTGCCATAGTCCAGCGCATAAAATTCCAGCTACTGCGCTGGACTGGTCACCTCATTCGAATTGATGAAAAAACTCCAGCACGCATGGTTTATTGGGGAGATTGGGATTCGTTTGCTCAAGTGCACATTGTGTGGAAAATTGTTGACTGCTATTCAATGGCAATCATTCAACAATGATTCTTTTGTCAAACTGTCCAAGCAACTCACACGTCCGTTAGGACACGCATCTCCTGGGTAACCTCTGAACATCCGTTCAGAGGTGAGCTAACGTGTGAAGGCGAAGGGGCCCCCTCTCCTTTAAAAAGGGGTTGGTGGGCTTGGGACCCGCCACTTTAAAAAAAAAAACGCCAATGAAAACTAAAAGGAAGCCTCGGAAGGACCCCTTTGATGACGACCGCGGAACACGATACAAGAATCATGATTTGAGGGTATGTACCTGGATGGTGCAAATATCCAGCTGGTTGATGTCCTCGAAAAGTGCAAAATCGTGCTTGGCGATTTCAACGCCAAGATTGGGAAGAAAGGAATCTTTGGCCCAACCGTTGGAAAATTTAGCCTTCACGAAAATACCTCCAATAATGGAGAGAGGCTAATCGATTTCGCCGCAGGTCGGAACATGGTAGTTAGTAGTACCAGATTTCAACATCTTAACATCCACAAGGCTACATGGCTGAGTCCTGATCAAAAAACACGAAACCAAATTGATCATGTTCTGATTGACGGAAGACACGCATCGAGCGTGTTGGACTTGCGAACGTCAAGGTACGCACTAGGCTCAGCGTAGTGCACGCTGCACGTTCCAACATGCAACGAAAGCTAGACGTCGGCAAGCTGCAATCAGAGCAGCCTTCTCAAACACACTCTCCCGACTACTCCGGGAAACAACTCCGATTTCTCGAGATATATGTGAGCAGTGGACACATATCACCCACCCGCTCCATGGATAGGGCTGCCAAGGATGTCATTGGTTATACAAAACCTGTGAAGAATTCTTGGTACGACGAGGAGTGTCGCAATGCTACTGCAGAAAAGAACGCTTCCTATCAGCGAACTCTGCAGTCGGGAGCAACGCGAGCTGTTAGAGAGCGATATCGAGAGAAACGGAGAGAGGAGAAACGCCTTTTCAGACGCAAGAAAAAAAGTAGCAAGAAAGGCGGGAGTTTGAGGATGTTGAGATGTTACGTAACAGAAATGAAGCTCGAAAATTCTACCAAAAGTTCAAGCGTCTGACTGAAGGTTTTAAACCCGGAGTAACTTTCTGTAAGGATGACAATGGAAATCTGGTAACGGATGAACAGGAATCACTGAGATTATGGAGGAGTCATTTCTCCAACCTACTCGGAGGCGATGAAGCGCACAATACCACCGATAGAGAAATAACACCGGAACCACCAGTTAATGATGGCACTATTGTAGAGCCACCGGACTATAACGAGGTCGATTCAGTTATTAAAAAGCTGAAAAATAACAAAGCGGCAGGCTCTGATGGGCTGCCAGCTGAGTTATTTAAGACCGGCGGCGAAGAGTTGGTTAGTAGTATGCACCAGCTTTTATGCAAGATATGGTCCGATGAACGCATACCCAATGACTGGAATCTTAGTGTTCTCTGTCCTATCTTTAAGAAAGGAGACCCCGCTGTTTGCGCCAACTACCGCGGAATAAGCCTCCATTCCATTGGATATAAGACTCTATCGAGCGTATTGTGTAATAGGCTGAAGCCATATACCGATTCACTGATAGGACGATTCAGACCAAAAAGGTCGACCAGTGACCAAATATTCACATTACGCCAAATCTTGGAAAAAACCCGTGAGTTCAACAAAGACACTCACCACCTATTTGTCGATTACAAAGCCGCTTTCGACACGCCGATAAGAGCGAAGTTCTTCGACGCCCTGTCTGCACTAGGTATCCCGGCAAAGATTGTCCGTTTTTGCATGGCGACGCTATATAACACACAAAGCGTTGTCAGGGTGGGGAAAAACCTCTCCGACCCCTTTGATACCAAGAGAGCTTTCAGGTAGGGCGATGCTCTGTCGTGCGATTTTTTCAATCTCCTGATGGAATACATCCTACGCCAATGCCCGTACATACAGAGTATGTCGGGCTCGATCTTCCAAAAGGAAGTGATGCTGCTCGCTTACGCCGATGACATCGATATTATCGGTACGCAGGAATGGCGAGTCAGCAAGGCGTTCTCGGAGATTGAAAAACAATCTCGGCTCATGGGTCTAGCGGGGAACGAGAACAAGACGAAGTACTTGGTGTCTTCTCGCACTCCGTCAATGCGTCTTGAACGGTCAGTGATGATGGAGAATTTCAACTTCAGTGTTGTAGAAAACATCGTCTATCTCGGAACAGAGATCACCAGCAACAACAACGTCAGCCTGGAGATCAGGCGAAGAATCACGCTTGCAAACAGATGCTTTTTTGGGCTGAGCAAGCAAATGAGAAGTAAAGCCCTCTCTCGACGGACGAAAATAAAGATATATAAGACGCTGGTACTCCCGGTCCTACTGTATGGCGCAGAGGCATGGACCGTGATTGAGTCGGACGAGACAGCGTTAGAAGTCTTCGAGAGGAAGATTCTTCTCAGGATCTTTGGTCCTATTAGAGTCGGCGACGAGTTTAGGTCCCGTATGAACCGCGAGCTGTACGTGCTATTCGATGAGGTTGACATAGTCCAGCGCATAAGATTCCAGCGGCTGCACTGGGCTGGGCACCTCATTCGAATGGACGAAAGAGCTCCAGCACGCATGGTTTACATGGGGGGCCCAAACTTGATTGGTGGACGCCGACATAGAGGACGACCGGGCACTCGATGGAATGACCAGGTATGGAGAGATCTCTCCGTACTTGGCATTCAGAACGACTGGCGCCAGCGCGCACAGGATTATGGAGGCTGGCGCGCTTTCCTGGACGCGGCCATGACCGGCAGACGGTTGACGGCCATTTAAACAAACAAACGCATGGTTTATATGGAGGGCCCAAACTTGATTGATGGTTTGGTGACGTAATAGAGGACGACCAGGCACGTGTTGGAATGACCTGGTATGAAGAGATTTCTCCGTACTTTGCATTCAAAACAACTGCCGCAAGCGCGCACAAGATTAAGCAAGCTGACGCGCCTTCCTACATGCGCCCATGACTGAAAGACGGTTGAAGGCCATTTAAATAAGTGAGCAGCTGAAATTCATACAAAATGATATCATGGAAACATTAAAGACTTTTCCTTTAATTTCCAGTTTCTGAATTCATTAATTTTATGGTGCACGCAACTTGAATGTACACGCACTTTGGATTCCGTTAAAGAACTCCTCTTGTTTTTTTTTTCTTTCACTAATATATAATTCTTAAGAGCTAGTTGGATATGTTTCTATTTTTATTACATAGCTAGTACGGTTTTATGAGTTTATTGACACATTTTTGTATATTAAAGATGTGTGCGCTGCATTGATCATTTGTCATCCAAGTACATAATTTATGGATCATAAAATTAATCTTTAGAAGCGCATGCTCAGCTTGCACACATCTTATCGTACATCGTACTTATTGTTTATTATTATTTATTGTGAAAGGCCAATGTGGTCTGTTTGTACTTGACAATAACACAAGTAGCGTAGCAGAAGCAGCGGGAACAATATGTTTAAATATGTTTAAACACCACTTGAGCCTCAATTGCAGAGAACTTGCAAAGGATCTTCACTTTAAAAGATAATTCCCAGGAGGACAAGATGGATAATGGTCACAGTGATCGCAATATTAAGACACTGGCAATTAATGTCGTCGAGATCTCAACGAGATTCAGATAGTTACACGGGAATATAAAAACTGCAAAGGCAGCGGGGGCCGATAATGCAGAGGAAGAAATGTTGGTATACCAAACTCTGCTCCGTATAAACATTACGAACGTGGATACACAAGAATGCACAATCACCTAACAGAAGCATCATTATCACATACAGCTGGAATGGAAGTATACACCATACAATTGTTGCATAGGCAAAACTTTGAAAGAAATTTGCGGGGGACCTCCAGCATACGTTACCTCTGAGCATACACCAATAGTTACAATTCTAATAAGACAAAAAGTTATTTCTGATCATTTGAGCAAAGCAGCCGTAGAATCGAATGATCGAAGACTTTCGGCCTGCCTGAGCAGCATTTCCTAATTACGAGGAAGATAACAAAAAGGATCGGTGCTTTAATTACCTCTAAAGAAAAGTAATACTTCCTGCGTGCTACAAGAACGATTGGAGAAGTATTGGCAACATATGAAAAATACATTCGTATCTATTTTTTCATTACAAAGCCGCAATATTCAAATGAAAATTCTAGATCACATACTCTTTACTAAGTGAGAATTATAACACCATGACATGGCAATTATGAATGGTACCTAACCAACTTAAAATTGTTATAGATCATTAATGCTAGTTCAAAATTAAAAGTGATAAGGAAAGCATAAAGATGATTTTTAAAAAGTACGCAGGAAAAGTTTGTTCTGAAATTGTTAAATTTTTTATGAAGTGAGCTCTTGAATAACGTCAACGACGACTCCGATTTGTTCAAAAAGGTGACTGGCGACAAATCTATGGTTATAGCGTCGAAACCAAAACCAATTCATTCTAATGAAAGCGTTCAGAAGAGGCCAGACCGATAAGACCACGAAAAGTTTGGTTAAATGTGAAGATTTTGCTCACTGTTATTTCGATAAAACTTACGTACTCAATTGTGAGTTCTTGCCGGAAGGTCGTTCGGTCAAGAAGGAATATTGCCATGAATTTACGTGCCGATTGCGTAAAGCAATACGAAGAAACTATAATCATGCCTTAGAGACAGTATTAACCAGGCTTGACCCCTGCGATTTTTTCCTTTTTCAAAACTTGAACGACCCTCGAATTAATGGCGTTTTGTCGATTTGATGAGATAAAGACCGCATATCTAGGAGAAGAGCTGAAAACAATACCAACAAAAGTGAAGGGATCAAAATAATTATTAATGAAAATAGTTTCTTATTGAAAAGTTTGCAATGAAAACGAATAGCGTGATTTCGAGATACCCAGTACCCTCTTCAAACTTAAATTTTAATTTTTGAAATAATGTGCTCTCTTTTTCTGAAACAAGTTTGAAATAGTAGAAAGGTTTTTATGGAAGCGATGCATGGTAGTGGTCCGATTTGAATTTACACGGTCCGATTTGAATTTACACGGAATATTTTATTAGGATTCTTTCAAGATATATAAAATTTTTATTCAAAAAGTTAATAATTGGTTTTATGGAAATACATTGTAAGTAGTCCGAACTGAATATAACAAAATTTTATTTGAAGTGAAATTTTTTTAACCGAGAAGTAAGATCCAATAAAGTTAATCGGTAACATATAGTATCTTTATACGATGGCTTTATTGATGAAAACATTTCATGAAATGTCCAAAAATATATTTCATGAAAATTTAAATTTTAAGTTGGCCCCGAGTACTTTGCTACGCAACCCTTTGTGTTTCTTTTTTATTAGAACACGTCACAACATATAGCTGAACCCCTCCCGCTTCGCCCGCGGCCCGTAAACCCAAACTGTCTACACTTGTCCAATGAACCTTACCATTACTCATAACCATTACCCACTACCATTGCTCAATACCCATTAACATTACCCATTATTATTACTCATTACCTCTTACCATTACGCCTTTCCTATTACCCACCATTAATATCATTTTTGAACAGTTCGCTAAACAATTTGTATTACTACATACTGTCGTATTTTCACATAATTTTCATTGTTTTATTGAAATATTTTCAATTATTAAAAAAAAGGCAGGAGGACAGCTGGCGACTAGATATATATAATTTTATAGACTGCATTTACTTAGTTGCTTTCAATGCAAGATATTCATTCATAAAACCAAGGGCGTATCAAAGGGGGGAGCAGGTTGGGTCATTCCCCCCCTAATTTTTGATAAGTTCGGAAAAAAATGTATTTTACTACATATTTCGCACTTTTGCCTACTAAAAAAAAAAACAAAGTCGGCCGCCCCCTTCGGAGACAGTGGCACCCGTTTCGCCGAAAGCTGGATACGCCCTTGTATAAAATAATGAAATAAATTAATAATATTATAGAGCACTGGTAAATATTTCAAAACATGACTCCTACCATTATGTTCACAAGTTTTACTTCAATAACGTGTTTGTATAGGTGTGGCGCATTACTTTTTTTTCCAAAGTCTTATATATCTTTATAATCCGATAAAGATTTCTAGGCCCATAAGCATTGCATTAAAAACTTGGGATGGAAAATGTTTAATAATATATCTCGATACGAGATATATATATCAGCAGTCGTGATCGCTCTTGTGTAAACGTGTCGTTGCGTTGTTGGTACGCCGATGGATACTTTCGCAAGTTCATTCGATCGATTGAGCTATGACATGTTTATGCGATTTATCAGCAAATACAAACGAATCTGTGTCCATCGACACTATTGACCTTGCTTGCGCTGCTTTTCAGGAACATCTACGCTCGCTAAGTGCTTTCAATTCCTCTTGAATTATCTGCCTTGTTTGCTTCTTCTTAAGGCATGGCTTAAGTTGTGTGGCTAGCTAACACTACAATTGGTTATACAAATTTTGTAACTGATTTATTTTTTATTATGAGCGTCCGTAGTTTCGTATTGTTCTTTATCCACGTGCGTGTCCAATTTCAACTTAACTCGATTAGTACAACTTGGGTAAACTGAGATTGATTTTTTGGCTTTAAAAAATTTAGACACATTGATCTTGTGAACACTAGAAGGTACATCGCGGTTATTTTGACTTGTGTGCTGCTGTCAAACCCTTATGTCGAACACTGATTACGAATCTATATTCTTTACCTGAATTATTTTTTAATATTCACACACAGTATGAAGTTTATAAAAAGCAAATAATTAATTAATTTACTTACCATAATAAAAGCACAAATTGGCTTAAGAAGAAGCCAAAAATTGGCGATAGATGCTAACCAAATATTAAAAATATGAAAAATTGTTAAACGGTAGTAATAGATGGTAAAGTTTAGTAATACATTGGAAAGTCTCTCTAAGGATTTTTATTTATTTATCCCTATGGTATAATTCTCCAATGTAAAAGTGTAGCTTATATACATTTACATTGAGCAATTATACCGTAGGGGCTCAAATGCAAATCAACACTTATACAGACGCACAGTAGTTGAAAATAAACAAACAAATGGAAAAAATTATAGCGAGTACAGAAACTCGTTGCCGAAATCTGCTTTTGTACAATTTTGGTTGCATGATCAAGGTAGACAAAAAATGTATGAAATCATTTTTCAATTATTTCCCTCGTCAGCTTTTATACACTGCATTGAATAAAGACGGCGCTGCACCGAAATTTAAAGAAAAATAACAATAAGACTGCATCAGTGATCTCACGACTTTAAAATACCCTGCACCTTTGGAATTAAAGTTATCAAATATATATGTATAATATTTATATAAATACAATTTTTTGTAGCAATTTAAAGTGCTAAGGACCCTTACAACCCATCTACTTATTATAACCACTAATTCAGTTCAACAAAAATATTTCAATAAAATGAAGAAAATTATATGAAAGTGCGAAAATACGTAGTAAAATACCTATTTGACGAACTTTTTAAAATTTAGGGTGGGCGGGGAAATGACCCCGTGAGCCCCCTGGACACGATCTTGTATATTATAACAATGTATATTAGAGAGCATCGATTTGTATGGGCACAAAAAAAATTAAAAATGGTACCCAATTTTTATAAACTATAGTCAATTCTAAGATATTTTTACCAAGAAACCATAGTTCTAAAATCAATTCCTGGTCCGCGCTTTTTGAGTTGAAAATTTATTATTTTGAAATTTTATTTTATTACAATATCTTTAGAGTTTTTAGTCCGATCCTGACAAAATTGGTATCAAAACTATTGTTAGATCCATAACTTTTTAAAATACTATAGAATCAAAGGACTAACTGTCATTAAAACATAGTTTTCGTCCTTGCAAGACCAATTTTATGAATCGCTTCTGTGAAGATGGATAAAAAAAAATCATTAGAATCAACGCTATTTATTGCCCAGAGGACTTTTTTATTATCCTTGAAACATTTATTTTTTAAGAAAGGTTCAAAATATGGATGTGGAATTAAAAACACTTTTTTTATTATGCACAACATATGTTTTCTTAACATGTTTTGGTCCTAACAATAGTTTTGATACCAATTTTGTCAGGATCGGACTAAAAACTCTAAAGATATTGTAATAAAATAAAATTTCAAAATAATAAATTTTCAACTCAAAAAGCGCGGACCAGGAATTGATTTTAGAACTATGGTTTCTTGGTGAAAACATCATAGAATTGACCGTAGATTCTAAAAATTGGGTACCATTTTTTGTGAACAAAATCAATGCTCCCTAATGTATATACATATGTACATATATGGTTTTTGAGCACCTTACAGATAATATTTTGTAGTATATCTAAAAGTATTGCAATAAATATGTCATTAAATTGAAAGTATCTAATTTTTTAACAAATATATAAAAATTACATACTTTCAATTTGATGACATATTTATTGCAATGATTTTAGATAGACTACATTTTTGTTTATATGTATATATATATATATACATACATGTATATATATATATATACATACATATGTATGTATACATATATGTATATTATTTTTTAACTAATACGAACAAAATATTATCTGTAAGGTGCTCAAAAACCATATTCATATGTACATATATATACATACTAGCAGACCCGGTTCGGTGCTTTAATGCGAGCATTGTCAACTCACAACTACACACACACAATAAAATATCATGCATATGCATTTAAATATGTAATTAAGATATGTAAGTGTATGCTGCAGTTGCTGGACGAGTTGCTAATTTTTAAGAATCAAATGTTAAAAAAAAAAATGTCATGAGCAGACTTTTGATAAAATTAAATTTGATTCAGTATAGAGGTGCTCGAGTTACATACATATGTATGTAGATGTTCTAAAAATTACCCTCCAAATTATAACAACAATTACAAACACCGTAAAGTATTTAACACTGCGGCCCATATAAATATAGTACCATAATATATTATATTCTTTGTTTTGTATGTGCTAAGTTACAAACTCTAAAGATTGAACTGAATTTTAATGTAGTCTTTATATTTAAATCAGTTTGGCTTGTTGCATTATACTCGTATTTTGTTGTTTGATTTTAGTGTTGTGTTTTTTACACACGATGGTTTTGATAGACTACGAGTTTACGAAAAAAGTAATAAACGCTTTTGGAGAAAAAGAGCTTAAAATGCTTTATACATTATATGTACATATACATACATATATATTTTATTTTTCACCTTTACAGATATATGTATGTACATATGTATATCATATTATATGAATTTCGCGTCAGCCATCATCCTTAAGATTAATAATCACCTCAAGAAAAGTGTTATTGAATTCAAAATCCCAATACTTTGCGGTGTGGGTGCGGGTAACTAGTACAATATCGAAACATTTTGACGAAAAGGTAGATACTCTAAAAAACAAAGTACAAATTTTAAATGGATATCTATTTGGATATTGTCGCCTACAGAGAGTTCAGATTTAAATAAGATTGAATGTAAACTGAGGATGAGTTCCCGTCTTCACTATACAATATTCTTGTTGAATCTATCAAGAATATACTTTCTGAGCCCGCAGACGTCTTATTATGGGTGCCACAATCTTCATTTCAAAATTAATACACTGAGTGTGATAGATCGCACCACCAGTAAGTTATAATTTACCTTTTTATATATTAATCGTCATTAACGTCAGGTTAAACATCTGTCAACAAGATACATCAATCAGAATCACAAATTGTTTCATGCAAAAAATGACTAGATTTGGGCCGAAAAAGGCCGAAATCTATTGATTTAATTCTTTAATTTAAAGAAATATACAGCTGAGGTGCATATATTTCTTCTAGAGCAATATTTCATATTAAAGACAAAATACTAGTGGATGGCTGAAAAGGTTCCAAAGCACGAAATTGAAAGCATTATTGGAGTAAGTTTCGTGCCAAACGTTAAAAGTACATGCTTTTGCATTAGAAGTGACTCAATTAACAATTTTACATAGTTTAAAATCGATGTCAGTTTATATAGAACACATTTTCCTATGCACTGACAAACGTGTTTTTTTGTACCGTATATGCACTGGTGATGTAAAAAAGGATAAGCTACGATAACTCAAAGAGGAACAAGCTTCAACATCTGCAGCTAATCCAAATATTCATGAAAAAACAACTTTGGTTGTGTATTAGTAAAATTAGCTTGAAATCGTGAATTATGAGTTGCTTAAACCTATTTAACCATTACTATAGTAAAAGTGTCCTCAATACTACTGGAAAACGATAAAGTCTAGTTCAGCATGATAATACTCGTATAATCAATTGGGAAGAAATCTATATTCACACCATTTAATAGATGCAACAAATAGTGTCGGTTCGTGTATAGCGGACATGATATCTTATTGGACAATACTTCGAATAAAATATAAGTTTCCGGCGCTTAAGAGAACTCACAATTTTATTGAAAAATTATCTATTACTATTAACAACGCCATGACTAATTATTATACAAAGTCCTACCGCTAAGCATAAAAATCCGACTCTTTTTAAAACACGATATTTAAACTTGATTGAAGCGCTGAATATTTATGACAATTATCTTAATAATTTATTTGATTTTCATTTTGGCCATCCGTGGCTTAGATATGTCGATTAAAATTTATATAATATTGTAATGGAGTTCGCACGTGCATTGAAAATTTCAATATAAATCGATCAGTAGAAATGGTTCAAAATTGAGTTTCAATGTTTTGACCGAACAAACAGCTAGACTTAAAAGCGAGGTTGTAAAAATGTTTTCTCTTATTTTTATCTCTGTTTGCACAAACGAGTGTGGCATCTGAATTGCTAATATAATAGAATTTGTTTTATGTGTCATTACACCTAGGCTTGGCAATTATTGCTGAAAGACTACATTTCAAAATCTTCCATTTCACTCTCCATTAGTATACTAGGGCGAACTCTATTTTTCTTTGTACATACTACAATGTCTAGGATTTGATAATTTTTTTTTTAAATTTTTTATGATTTCTAGTTATTGGATACCAATCTTCACACCGAGTGCGATAAGTGTAATAATATATTCACAATATGTGAAAAGAATTAATTGACGCATCGGACATTCATGATCATTGCAGAAAGGCGCGTAGGATTGTAGTGAGGCTATTAAGAAGTTGCATCGAAAGATAGACAATACAGTTTTCTGTCTTGAAGGAACAAGGAACATTATAAGGAATTTGGATGCAATTTTGCGTTTTACTCGTCTACTTGACGTTATTCTAAGGAAGAATTTCTTCCAAGATAACAAGACAATTACGAAGATAATAACACATGATCTTACCAATAAATTTCAAATGGAAGTAAAGCTGAGTTCAAACAGTGCCAGTTATCTGCAGTAATAAATATTTTCGTGGAGTGTAATTCGAACTGAAGCACCGTTAACAACACGAGAACACTTCGGCAACCCAATTCGTTCAGTTTTAATTGCAGACTCCGGTGCAGGAGGAGTTAGTCTCGGACCGGCAAAGTAGTCGGTCAACTCCGGCAAAGGAAAAGCAGCAGTAACCCGCTGTAACTCAATAACTCAGATCATCAGCATATCTGTTTTAAGTTTCAAAATTCCAGAGACTTCAAGATTTTTATCTCCAAGATATATTAATTGGGATGTATATAGTCAAATCATAAAATTATATACATATATTCCATGGTGGTTCTCATAGCTAACTTTGGAGCATCAAAAAGTTATTTAATATAGCTAAACACTGTATTTGACTCGCATCTGTAGCTCGTTAATATACTCTGACGACCAGCGATGCCAAAAATGTTGTTTTATAGAAGTGATTCGATTCCAATGGGTTAGGTGTGTCGTGTCAACCTCTATTAACGATTGTTTAGAAAAGGCTCGCAGGGCATTTTCGGTAACGAAGTAACCAGAAGTCAAAGTCGTGAAGTCGTTTGCTCATTCATCAATACCATTTGCACAATACCTTATAATTGTTTTCTTAAAGATAAAGTTTTTCAACTCAATTAACTTATTATTTGCTCCAGTGAAATTTGTAGCGTTGTCACAATGGATATCTGCATTGCATAACTGCATTGTCCGCCAGGCAGATGAAAACGGCAATGTACGTCTTGTATGGACTTCTCGTAGGTAGACGCAAATACGCATTTACTACCCACAAATTGTTGTAAAAGTTTCGACCTGTACCGAATGCAATGCACGCACGATCTGACAACTTGTCGTGCTTAATCTCTTACGTTTACTGTCCAAAATTTGAGACACTCGAGAGATAATGGAGCTTTTGCTCCGGCGTGATAATTTTTACGATGAATACAGCGAACATAGTGAAGTACGAATTCCAATTTATTTGGCAGCAAAATCGGATGTTTTTGGCTCTCTGGTATATACGCCAAACTAAGCCTACCATCCTCCTTGAGCAGGGTGAATCCGCTACAGCTGTCCAAAAAAGGGTAAAGATATTTGATTTGACTTCGGATAGAAGTAGCTTCTTTTAATTGATGAATTTGCTCTTCGAAGTAAAATTGTTGTAGATGCCAAACAAAGCAGTGTAGAGCGTATATTAGTTTTTGAGGCGTAGGTGAACTAGTATCAAACCTTCCTGCATTAAGTAGCTTGGGATAAAAACGAAATATTCAAGTAACCATCCGCAAACAACGAGTGTGAGAACTAATGTTATTTACAGTGTCGATCATTTAATTACGTTCCATTGTAACCTTAAAGAACGCCTTTCGTTTCTCCTTATTGATTGCATCCAAATCTATCAAGCTTGTTTGCAGGTCATTGAAGCTCGTTTTTCAAAAAAATTATGGTTCAGAAAGCCAAATGTAGTCTGGCATGACGCGTCGTAAACCACTCTTAGTTTAGTAGATGTACTGTTAGGCTTCAACACGCATTGGTGCGGAATGTCGTAGTGTGGGCCTCCAAACTTAGGTGTAGGTTCAAAAGTCATGTGATATAGCTTCTCGTATTTAGCCATGACGCATTGTTTTTTCGAATCAGGGGGATTAAGACGACGTTTAGCTGATCTAAGCCTATGCAGTTTCATACGAAGCTCCCAATGAACTTTGATCGTCTTTGAACGGCAGACGAAGGATGATTCTACCATATGGATTACGACGAATTTACTTACTTACTTATGTACCGTCTGCCGGTCATGGCCGCATCCAGAAAGGCGCGCCAGCCTCCATAATCTTGTGCGCGCTGGCGCCAGTCGTTTTGAATGCCAAGTACGGAGGAATCTCTCCATACCTGGTCATTCCATCGAGTGCCCGGTCGTCCTCTATGTCGGCGTCCACCAATCAAGTTTGGACACCCATGTAAACCATGCTTGCTAGAGCTCTTTCATCCATTCGAATGATGTTTCCAGACCAGTGCAACCGCCGAAATTTTATGCGCTGGACTATGTCAATCTCATCGAATAGCTCGTACAGCTCGCGGTTCATACGGGACCTAAACTCGTCGCCGACTCTAATAGGACCAAAGATCCTGCGAAGAATCTTCCTCTCGAAGACTTCCAACGCTGTCTCGTCCGACTCAATCACGGTCCATGCCTCTGCGCCATACAAAAGGACCGGGAGTATCAGCGTCTTCTATATCTTTATTTTCGTCCGTCGAGAGAGGGCTTTACTTCTCATTTGCTTGCTCAGCCCAAAAAAGCATCGGTTTACAAGCGTGATTCTTCGCCTGATCTCCAGGCTGACGTTGTTGTTGCTGGTTATCTCTGTCCCAAGATAGACGAAGTTTTCTACAACACTGAAGTTGAAATTCTCCATCGTCACTGACCGTCCAAGACGCATTGACGGAGTGCGAGAAGACACCAAGTACTTCGTCTTGTCCTCGTTCACCGTTAGACCCATGAGCCGAGACTGTTTTTCAATCTCCGAGAACGCCTTGCTGACTCGCCGTTCCTGCGTACCGATAATATCGATGTCATCGGCGTAAGCGAGCAGCATCACTTCCTTTTGGAAGATCGAGCCCGACATACTCTGTATGTACGGGCATTGGCGTAGGATGTATCCCATCAGGAGATTGAAAAAATCGCACGATAGAGCATCGCCCTGCCTGAAACCTCTCTTGGTATCAAAGGGGTCGGAGAGGTTTTTCCCCACCCTGACAACGCTTTGTGTGTTAGATAGAGTCGCCATGCAAAGACGGACAATCTTTGCCGGGATACCTAGTGCAGACAGGGCGTCGAAGAACTTCGCTCTGATCGGCGTGTCGAAAGCGGCTTTGTAATCGACAAATAGGTGGTGAGTGTCTTTGTTGAACTCACGGGTCTTTTCCAAGATTTGGCGTAATGTGAATATTTGGTCACTGGTCGACCTTTTTGGTCTGAATCATCCTATCAGTGAATCGGTATATGGCTTCAGCCTATTACACAATACGCACGACAGAGTCTTATATCCAATGGAAAGGAGACTTATTCCGCGGTAGTTGGCGCAAACAGCGGGGTCTTCTTTCTTAAATATAGGACAGAGAACACTGAGATTCCAGTCATTGGGTATGCGTTCATCGGACCATATCTTGCATAAAAGCTAACCAACTCTTCGCCGCCGGTCTTAAATAACTCAGCTGGCAGCCCATCAGAGCCTGCCGCTTTGTTATTTTTCAGCTTTTTTAAAACTGAATCGACTTCGTTTCTCCTCTCTCCGTTTCTGTCGATATCGCTGATAGGAAGCGTTCTTCCCTGCAGTATCATTGCGACACTCCTCGTTGTACCAAAAATTGTACACAGGTTTTGTATAACCAATGACATCTTTGGCAGCTCTTTCAATGGAGCGGGTGATATGTTTCCACTGATCACATATATCTCGAGATGACGGAGAGGTTTCCCGGAGCAGTCGGGAGAGTGTGTTTAAGAAGGCTGTGGCGATCTGTCCTGATTGCAGCTTGCCGACGTCTAGCTTTCGTTACATGTTGGAACGTGCGGTGTGCACTACGCTGAGCCTAGTGAGTACCTTGGCTGCGACAAGATAGTGGTCCGAGTCAATGTTGGGACCACGTAACGTTCGCACGTCCAACACGCTCGATGCGTGCCTTCCGTCAATCAGAACATGATCAATTTGGTTTCGTGTTATTTGATCAGGACTCAGCCTTGTGGATGTTAAGGTGTTGAAATCTGGTACTACTAACTACCATGTTCCGACCTGCGGCGAAATCGATTAGCCTCTCTCCATTATTGGAGGTAGTGTCGTGAAGGCTAAATTTTCCGACGGTTGGGCCAAAGATTTTCACATCGTGTTTGGGACAGCGCTCGTACAGACGTTCCAAGCCGTTCCATTTTTCGAGAACATCAACCAGCTGGATATTTGCACCATCCCAACTAAGGGTGCGGACATTCCAGGTGCATATCCTCAATTCATGGTCCTTGTATCGACGAACAGTCTTACAAAATATATCTACGATGTTCGATGTACGACATAAGTTTGTTAGCAGGCTTACAAACATCTTTAAGTGTCCATAGACTTTCCAAGTTCAGAGATCACGTATGACGATGTTGAACCTCGAGTTGAATGTTTGTAGCATCGAGAAACAACCCATCCGAACAAAGTTTTTTGAAGAATTGGCATGTTAGATCCAAGTTCGATCTGGCTAATTGCCAAGATGTTGAAGAATGCTTCAGCACCGATCAGCAAATCGATACGACGAGATTGATAGAACCAAATTCCATGACGACGAAGCAATTTCAGATACAGGTTGATAGGAAAAACCGGATGTGACGCAAAACTTAAGCGGCATCTGGATGGCAGTAATGCGTGACTTAATTGTTGTAGACGTATGATGCCTAGTATATGTGCCTAGTATTACCTGAGAGCATGAGTCGAGTAGTGCACGACCCATCTTGTTGCAGTCAGTTGAGTCTCGAACCAGTACTATTGCATTTGCCAAAATGATTTATTCCGATGAAGTATTTGTATGTGTGTGAACTGCAACATGTTTCGAAGATTGCGTTGTGTTCCGATGCAGGAACCGACATTTATAGTTAGACGAACAATTGTTCATTTGATGTCCTCTCGCTATGCAATTGATGCAAAGACCATTTTTCTACATAATCGAAACGTTGATTAACTTTCATTGATTTGAACCGAGTGCAATTTGGTAGTTTGCGATCAAGGCTGGAACAGAGCGTACACGATGTACTAGCACAACTAAATGTATACCTACGAAGTTGTAGTTGGTTGCGAAATTTAGTGCAGTTAGCTGGACGTGACCCATTCGAAGTAGAGTCAGCATTAGTGAGGGTTTTAAGAAACTGACATTGACGTTCCAAAACCTTTGTGCAGTCATCCCAAGAAGGTAATGCTTTAAAGTCAAGCGATTCATTCCAATTGCTCCTAGTTTTTGAATCCACTTTCTCCATTACAACGTAGATAATCATTGCCTGAGCAATATGTTTGTCCCTACCCAGTGATTGCAGTGAGCTATAAATTGCAGATGTATTATTGACCAAACAACGCAGTTGTGTATAATTCGGCTTGTTGTTTGTCGGCAAGTTGAAAAATGAAGCGATATTTTTAAAAAATTTTACTGTCAAATTACCAAACCTGTCCTTCAATCTGTCTAGTGCCTTATGATAAGTCGACAACTAAGCTCTTCATGTGACAATGGCTTAGCATCTTCTTTTAAGCTTGTTTCAACAATAGTTCTAATACGCGAAATATTCTTCTTTATATTTCCACGCTGCTGCGCTTTAGTTCCTTTAAAGACAATATTTTGCTCAACTAAACTTTGCTAAACCAAAATTGAACGACAATCCATTCTTCAATACCAATAACAAATGCCCTAACTACAGTACTGAAATGCAGCAAGCTGTAACAGTGGTTTTGAGCATACAACAACAACAAACGTATACGTGCAAACGTAAGTATCCGATAAGGACGATAGCGATAGATGCAGGAGCGACGATAGGTAGCAGCGAAGTTAGGCAGCAGCGACGAAACGCAGCAGCAACGAAGACAGCCGCAACGATAGATAGCAGCAACAATATGCAGCAACGACTATAACTGACAGTGTCAGTAGGCGACAACGACAATAATTAAACGCGTGAAAAATAACTGCAAACTGTACGAATGTGACGAAATTACCTAATTAACTATTAGCAGTTATTCGTCTATTTGTTCTACTTTTATGCAGCAATAGCAACCGAATAACTTTAATAATTTTCCACAATTAATTATGCGCGTATTTAATTAATAGTTATAATATGCGAAATTATCATTCGAAAAAACAAAAAACTTTACACCGCCCCACGTTGGGCGCCAAAATGGTGATACGAAGGGAGCGTTTTTCTTTTCGAGCACGAAACAATAGTCGCGGGGGTGTAACGAATTAAAGCGAGCCGATTGAGTAGCTGATATGAACTAATTTAATAAAATCATAAAATACTTAAACTAGCCTAGTATCGCAATAGCTAATAAAAATTTTTATATTTTGGAAGCGCTTATGTTGAATATGCGCTCCAGCAAGTATCATCCTGTTCATTCGCGTTTTGCACTATAGTACTTTTTCTTTCATCATAGCTGCACCCAACACTCTTTGCTGCGCCCCGTCACAACTATTGTCATAATAAATGTTGTGTCTATGTATGAATTTTCCCTATAGACAGCCAAACGTTTCACATTTTTCAATAGATCTTTAACCAAACTTTACAGGTTTCATTTCATGGTCTATCTAAAAGTAAGTAAGTTTGAGCTCAATCGCTTGGCTGCCTATAAGAAACATATTTAATTGCATACATAGATCTGCAAATATAACGTGTATTTACATATATATATGTGGCCGCCCACGTCCAAAGCATGTTGTCTCATAACGAGCATGTTCGCAGTCAAGATTCCTCACACATGCAAACACTTAGCCTCATGCAAATACCTAGCCGAATACAAACCAGAGAGCTGCAACGGGTAAAGCATGTTCGCTCACACTCGAGATTTGACTCGAACTCGTTGTGATTATACAATTTCGGGTAAATGATCAGAATGATCGTTTGAGAATATGTTCAAAGCGAACGATCGGTTACAATCACAACTTGCAAACTTAGACGACCCAGCAATGATCGAACATTTGACTCATAATCATACATGCATGATCGAAATGCCTGCTAGAGTCGCTCATAAGGCGAGCGAAGTTTCCTTGCACGCATACATACATATAATTCTGCTTAATTGTATAAATAACAAGCAAGAATGAAATTTTATGTATGTATAGTGCACATGAAAATTCTAAACGATCAGGCTCGAGTTGAGTCGAGCGTTGATCGAGCCCGATTAGTTTGTAAACAAATCGAATGTGCCAGCTACTCGATTGTGATCGTAAATATTAGACATTGCAAGTTCGATCAAACTTATGATTGCTGAGAATGATCGGATTGATCGAACTCGTTGCTGGTAGGTTCGGAATTGATTTGATCGAAATTTCGGGAAGACTGATCGTTCATACTCGAACATACTCTGATACAAACACATAGCTTCATGCAAATACCTAGCCGGATACAAACACATAGCTTCATGCAAATACCTAGCCGGATACAAACACCTAGCCTCATACTAACACCTAGCCTCATAAAAATACCTAGTGACTCGTTAATCAGCAGTTATATTACACACAATGTCTGAATAAATTAATCTTAAATCTAAATCCTAAAATGAGTTATTAATTAATTTTATATGTGGACAACACCACATATTGGAGACCCCGTTAAGAACAAAGTAAAAAACACATTCGTAACTGTGCGGTTTTGTTAAAAAAAAAACGGAAAGAAAAATCGAGTGAATGATAGACGGTAAAAGGGCGCCATGGCTGAGTCTGCCTCGTCAGCGGTGACAACAACGTCAGCGAGTGTAAAAAACGAAAGGCCAGCGATAACTACTGATGGTGCAGTAGTAGAAATAAATACAATACGTTTTCTACAATTTATGGCATCAGATCCTGAATTATGGTTCACCCCAAATGTACTTCTTCATGTGCACAACATTAGATCAGACATATGTAAATACTCACATCACTCAACCCAGCAGGGCTACGGCAAATCTCTGACATCGTGAAAAACCCGCCGGAAACAGCAAAGTATGACAAACTAAAAAAAAAATTAATTTCACGATTTGGTGAGTCACGTGAAAAACAATTAACAACGTTTGATAATTCAATGCCAGTTAAAAGAACTGGCATTGAACTGTCAAACGAAAAACCCAGTCAATTTCTGCGGGAAATCCGTGACTTGGCAGACAAATCTATATCAGATGAAGGTCTTACGACTCTTTGGCTATAACGCATGCCGAATAACGTACGTTGCACTCTATCAGCTTGCAAATCGGAGAACCTTGAAAACATGGCTGAGATTGCCGATCGCATAATGGACAATTCGGTGTACTGTGAGGCGATAGTGGATAATAAGGAAACAAAATCAACTATCGAATCTCGCATACTAGCGTTGGAGACATCAATGCAGCATATGGTGCAGTGACTCAACTAATTAAACTCAAACATGACATCCAACAGCGACAAACGCAACTCACGCAGTCGTGAACGTTCCAGCACACCCAAACAACAGAAAGTTTGTTACTACCACATCCGATTTGGTGCAGCTTCAAAAAAGTGTGTTCAACCGTACGAGTTCACACCATCTCCGGAAAACTAGCATCGCTGCCGTTATAATGTGCGGTTGGCAGCAGCCAACCAGACATTCCTGTAGCAGAAAAGCGTTTACACATCTACGATGTAAAAAATTAAATAACATTTTTAATATACCATGGGTCTGTAATATCAGTACTGCCTAAAACTTTTGCAAGTAGTGGTCGTAATTCAACTGCTAATCTCAACTTTTTTGTCCGCCAACAACACACTTTTGGGATAAAACAATCTAGGACTACGTCGATCGTTTAGTTGGAAATTCGTAATAGCAAATGTGAAGTCAGCTATCATCGGCGCAGATTTCCTTGAGTACTTGGGGTTGGGTCTACATTTTAAATCAAAACGTCTCATCGATCCTCTACCTCAATTAAAAACAGAGGGTTATGTTTACAAAAATAAACAGCAAAGCATATACACTATTGATCCTTCATGCAAATTCCATGATCTAGTAAAAAAATATGTCGACTTAACCAATATCAACAATTAAAAACTACCCGATTTAACTAAGGTACCTCATCACATAGTTACTTCTGGCCCACCGGTAGCAGCAGCTAAACGTCGTTACACTGGAGAAAAACTACAAGTCATCAGGGAGGAATTTAAGACCCTGCTGGTTTAGTGCGTCCATCGAGCAGCCCTTGGTCTAGTCCTTTACATTTGGTCAAAAAGAAAACCGGCGGCTAGCGTGCATGTGGCGACTTTAAGAAACTTAATGCCTGCATTCAACCAGATAGATATCCGATACCATTTATCGAAGATATTATCGACAAATTACACGGAAAAACAATTTTTTTTAAAATCGACATCAACAAAGCGTGTTACAATATTTCAATGAATTCTGATGATATCCAGAAAACAGCAGTCAACACACCGGTTGGATTGTTTGAGTTTACAGTGATTCCAATCATCGCCTCTCGACGCGACCGGTTGTGCATTCTCTGAGCTCTGCTCAAATATTATTTTCTTATTTTTTTTTTATCAACAAAAAAGTAAATGAAATTTGTTCTAACAAGTGTCTAAGTGTCAGTGCAAAACACGAAAATTAATTAAACACTTAAATACTACTTTTCGCGTTTTTATTTTCTCTTTTTAATGTATTTTAAATACATTATTTTGTTTATTAAAATAACAAAATAAAAAGACGAAAAAAACAAAATAAAAACAAAAAAAAAAAAACTAATGCGCGAAAAAGACGCACAGTCTAAACAAACTGTACAAGATGTGAGTAGACGAAATGCTTACTTCACATTTGTCGACACCGCTCCCCCACTCGCCAAATCCAACACACTCTCTGCTGATCAAAAGATAAGAGCAAGGTCTTGTTCCCCGGCGATCAACTGCCCACCCAAAACGCATGGTACTGAAGATATGCTAGGTAAAAGCGCAGTAAGTACAAACACAAACAACCACTCGTTTAATTTACCTCAGCCGCGACCACTCTCGCTAACAGTGCCAATGCAACCAAATCTGCAAGAGCAAACACTACCACTCTCTTGGTCCGAACAATGCCCAACACCTACTCTTAAAATTAATAACTTTTCCCCAACCACTTTCCCACCCGCAACCAGTTCACAAACTGTTACGTACGTGTGCTCTTCCAGTGCAACAACAACCACAATAACGCATTCAAACAATGCTACGACAACAACAGCATGTCTCTTGCAAGCGCCTGCTGTCTCTGCTGCTGTGGTTTCAAATAATAACAACAACATGAACGTCCCGTTGCACAGTGGTCCGAAACTGGAATTTACTGTTCAAAATCGACTACAGCTTACAAATCTTAACCGATTTCAAATTTTTAAAATGATCAGAGATAAATTCTTAAGAAAATGTTCTTTCCCGATTTTTAAATTAATTATTTATAACATTTATAAATAAACAAATAGCAGAAGAAATTATAATTTTTGTAAAAATAGTTGTGTTAAAAAAAAAAGTTGTCCCAAAAATCAGCACCAAACCCCCGCCAATATATGTTCGTGAAAAAACTCGAATAGCCTTGAAAAACGTAGTGCAACTTATTGGAAATGGCAATTTTCATATTTCATCGCTCAAAAGGGGAAATCTGCACGAAATAAAGCTACAAATTTACACAGAGCAAAACTATCGTCTAGTCTCAAAACATTTAACTGACTCAAAAGCAAACTTTTACACTTATCAGTTAAAAAGCTCTAAAGGTCTGCAAATTGTACTTAAAGGCATCGAACCAAGTGTATCCCCAAGTGAAGTGATAAGTGCTCTCAAAGAAAAAGGTTTCAATCCCAAAGTCGCTACTAATATTATAAACAAGAACAAAATACCTCAACCCATGTTCAAAGTTGATTTAGGGCCCGAGAGCAAGTCACTTAAAAAAAATTAAGTACACCCAATATACACCCCACAATATCTGCTCCACCGCAGAATAACTGTGGAAGAGCCTCACAAACGCAACAACCCGGTTCAATGCACTAACTGCCAAGAGTATGCGTTGCCTGCGGAGATCTCCATGACACTGCTTCATGCCCAGCAAATAAAACAGACCCAAATGCAAAAAAATGCAGCAACTGCGGTGGTAACCTCACGGCTAATTATAGGGGTTGCCCAGTTTTTAAGGAACTGAAAAGCCGCCTGAATCAGCTAATCGCTTCAACCCACACTCGCCCCGAAGAGATAATAATACGCACCCCGCAGACCTATACCCTAGACACAACTAAACCCGGTGTGTCCTTTGTTATTGCACTGAAACTAGGATTAAACAATACCACACAAAAAATAAATTTACAAACCGTGCCGCATACGGTTCCCATCGGCGTTCCAGCACAAAACCCGCCACAGATCATACCCCAAAATAGCATGGAAGCTATGATTGCATCAATGCAGCAAAGCATGATGGAATTCATGGCATTTATGCAAAACACTATGCAACAACTAATGCAAAATCAAAACACACTCATACAAATGCTCGTAGCCCAACAAAGCTAAAAATGAGCACTTTAAATATATGCCTCTGGAATGCCAATGGTGTTTCTCGGCACAAGCACGAACTCTCAATATTTCTAAAGGAACGAGACGTTGACGTAATGTTTCTCGCAGAAACACACCTCACAAATAAATACAATTTCCTAGTTACCGGTCACACATTTTAACACATTGGGTGATCGCTTCTTAGCTGCAGGAGATTATAACGCGAAACATACCCATTGGGGAACACGGCTTTCAAATCCCAAAGGGAAACAGCTCTATAAAGCACTCATAAACACTCAAAACAAGCTTGACTATGTCTCACCATGCAGTCCCACATACTGGCCAACAGAACCGATGAAAATACCGGATCTTATAGACTTTGCAATTACACGAAAAATCTCAACCAGATTAATTTATGCAGAATCAATCGCAGATCTGTCATCGGATCACTCTCCCATAATTTTTAATCTATTGGAATACCCACAATACAAACGAAATCCCAGTTTTCTCACCGCTTACAATACGGATTGGCTTAAATACAAAAAATATATAAGCAGCCACATTGAACTCAACCCTGGAATCAACTGCGAAATGGATATAGACAACTCTGTCAGTGCCCTTAACTCAATTCTCGCTGCTGCAGCAAAACACTCTACACCACAATTTAATTCACCTCCAACGACAAACCATAGAATAACAAATAGTCACATTGAACAT
Source organism: Leucophenga maculata (assembly GCA_035044805.1). NCBI lineage: Eukaryota > Metazoa > Arthropoda > Insecta > Diptera > Drosophilidae > Leucophenga > Leucophenga maculata. The sequence goes on from JAWNNP010000397.1 coordinate 74,490, forward strand.
CTGGTTGCCAAAAAACGCCGCCTAAGAAGAGAATGGCAAAACTTGAGATCTCCAGCTGCGAAATTAAGGCTGAAAAGAGCTACATGTGAGCTGACCGCGGCCCTCAAAATTGAAGATAAGCTAGCCCAGAGAAGATACATCGAATGTCACTCACCAAAAACTCTAATTTTCCGTTATGGAAAGCTCGAGCTACTATTCAGCCACCCGCTGAAGTATCTAAACCCATTAGAGATAATACTGGCAAATGGGCTCGCAGTGATAAAGAAAAGGCTAAAATTTTTGCAGCACATCTTAAAAATGTATTTCAGCCAAACCCGTCGACAAACGGTTTCGCTCTTCTTCCATATCCGGATAGAAACTATTCAGCACCCCTCCGAATACACACACATGAAGTAAAAAACATCATACAAAATCAACTAAACCCAAAAAAGGCTGCAGGTCATGATCTTATTTCTCCAAAAATGATCGTGGAACTCCCCAGTCCAGCTATTAATTATATTACCAAACTTTTCAATGCCATTCTAATAAGTGGTTATTTCCTCACCCAGTGGAAAAAATCAATCATTGTCATGATCCCGAAGCCCAGTAAGGATAAAACTCAGGCGCAATCTTTCTCGATATTACCTAAGCGTTTGATCGAGTTTGGCTCGAGGGGCTTAAGTACAAAATTAATGTGTTGCTCCCACAAAATACTCACAAGGTTCTTGAGTCGTATCTCAGCGAAAGAACCTTCGTTGTGCGACAAAATGATTTTCTAACAGTAGAGTCGGAAATCAAAACTGGTGTGCCCCAAGGTAGCGTACTCGGTCCCATGCTATACGTGCTATACACATCAGATATGCCAATTAACCACAACCTCACAACATCAACATTTGCTGACGATACTGCAATATTAAGCAGGTCCCGATGCCCAATACAAGCAACAAGTCGACTTGCAGATCACCTCACCCATCTCGAAGAGTGTCTGGGCAACTTTACTTTATAACACAGTAATAAAGCCTATTTGGACATACGGATCCCAGCTATGGGGCAATGCAAGCGCCAGCAATGTGGAAATAATTCAAAGAGCTCAATCTAAAATTCTTAGAACAATAACTGGTGCACCATGGTACATTCGAAACTATTGTATTCACAGAGATCTGAATATCCCAACTGTGCAGTCTGAAATAGCTCGAATAAAGCGAAACTATTCTCAAAAACTCGAATATCACCCAAACCCGCTCGCAAGAGCTCTCACTCAACAAAATAACACAACGCGACTCAGGAGAAATGACCTCCCAAGCTCAGTGTTAAGTTCTTAGAGCCGCTGTAAATTACTAGCCTCCATCTGGATGGCTAGTACATATTATAAGTTTAGATTTAAGAATTTTTTGTTAATTATTGTTAGTCCTAAGAAAATGAGATTCAATAAATAAGAAAAAAGCAGAAAAAAATAAACAGTGATTCCTTTTGGTCTCAAAAATGCCACTCAAACGTGTCAACGCTACATGGATTTTATATTTCGTAATGAAGATCATGTATTTTGCTACCTTGACGATATATTAGTGTTTTCCTCAAATATGGATGACCACAAAAAACATCTAGAATCAGTCTTCAAAAAACTACAACAAACAAATTTATCAATCAATGTTTCCAAATGCGAATTCGGTCAAGAAGAGCTCACATTTCTGGGATTCCAAATCAACTCCTCGGGTATCAAACCACCACAAGATAGAGTGACAGCAATCAAAAACCAAAAGACATAATGGAATTAAAACGATTTTTAGGAGCACTGTATTTCTTCCGTAAATTTATTCCGCATGCTTCACACTCAACAAGCAATATTAAGCAGCCTATGCAAAGAATCCAAGAAAAATGATCAAACACTAGTACTCTGGACATTGCAACTTGAAGACGCATTTATAAATTGCAAATCAAGTCTTGCGCATGAAACACTTTTAAACTTCATTGCACTTAATATGCCACTCATACTAACTACAGATGCATCAGACATTGCCGTGGGGGCGTATCTTCAACAACTCGTTGATGGAATCAAACCAATAGCATTTTTCTCAACTAAATTGGAAAAACCACAAATAAATTACAGTGTCTATGACAATGAGCTACTCGCCATCTACGTAGCCATCAAGCACTTCAAACATATTCTGGAGGGTCGTGAGTTCGTGATAAAACGTATCACAAACCTTTAGTATATGCGTTTCAATAAAAAATGGACACAGAAAATGAGTGGCGGATGCACTTTCCCGAATAAATCAAATTGACATGCCACAAAATGTCACACTTCAAGAAATACAAGAGCAACAACAATCTGATGAGGAACTGCAACAATTGCTTCAAGGCAACACATCGTTACAGTTGCAGCTCATTAAACTACCTCCGAATATCGAAGTTTACTGCGATGCGTCAACCTTTTCATTACGACTGTATATGCCAGAAACACTGTGGAAAAAAATGTTCAATTCTGTACACGCACTTTCTCATCCAGGCAAACGTGCAACTATCAAACAAATACAAAAAAGTACATTGGCCGGCCTTACGCACTAACTTCGGTCAGTGGATCAACGAATGCAATAACTGTCAACGATCAAAAATTCAAAGGCATAATCAACTGCTACCAGAACAATTTTGCCCAGTGGATCAGCGATTTGCTCATGTTCACATTGATATCATCATCCTGACAGAATGCAAGGGATACAGATATTGCTTAACGATGATTGACAGGTTCACACTAAGGCCAGAGATTGTTTCGCTTCGAAACATATCAGTTGAGACAGTAGCAACAGCATTCTACAAAACGTGGATTTGCAGATTTGGCGCCCCCAAGACGATATCAACGGGTCAGGGCATACAATTTGAATCAGCACTTTTCCAATCACTCGCAAGTATGGTAGGAGCAACACGCATATGCACCTCACCATATCACCCAGCTCCAAATGGAATGATAGAACGATGGCATCGTTCACTAAAAGTAGCTCTAATGTGCAATAGACCAACACCATGGCTAGAAATTCTACCAACAGTACTTCTGGGACTTCGTACATGCTACAAAGAGGACATAAACTCTTCAGCAACTGAAATGCTATATGACATCCGGCTTTCAGGCGAATTTTTCACAAATCAAAATTAAGTACCGGATCCAATACAATTTTTAAACACGTTTAGAGAATACATCGAACAAGTGCGTCCTGCACCAGACAACCACCACATGAAAAAAGCAACATTCGTGCATAAAGATTTGTACACATGCAGTCATGCATTTCTGCGCCACGATATCATTAAGCGACCACTAGAACCACCGTACACCGGACCACATTAAGACAAACAACGAATCAGCGACAGACTCTACTCCATATACATAAATGGAACTCACACAACATTTCGGTTGAGAGACTCAAACCTGCGTTCACCACCGGTGATCCGGATAGCCCACCAATGCACAGTGGTTGGGCTTGTATGGAGACGCGGCCAAAAATACTTCTAGTGGACATATCGTTATGAAATTAATACCAAAAATCTAAAAAAATATTTTAAGTATATGATAAAAAAATTGGTCATATAGGACGTCTATATCATATAGCTGCCATAGGAACAATCGGTTAAAAATCAGCATTTAGTATGAAAAACTTTTTTGTTTTTTAAGGTATCTTAACCAATCTTTCAGATTATATGTTTGGAGCAGGTTTATATATCCTTACCAAATTTGGTTAAAATCAGAGAACTATATCTTATAGCTCCCATACAAAAAGATGGTGCAACTTTTAAAAAAATTGTTCTTTTCCAAGGCCTATATTTAATATTTGATCTGTAAATGAGAACGCTGGTGAAATCTTAGTCTCCAAAAGTAAAAACAATCACGAATTCATATAAAAAGTATTTTATTCATCTAGCAACAAATGCACACCGCTTAACAATTTTGTTTTTTTTGTGCATGGCAGTTTTCTTTGCCCAGTTATGAAAGGGTCTGAACTTAAGAGCAATCTATTAAATAAATCCCTATTTGTGTCAACTCGTGACATTTTCCTAGTATGATACTCTCTAAATTTTTTTATGTCTTTATTTTTGGATTCGGCAGCTTCTTCAGATAACTCTCCTATCGAAACAAGCGCATAATTTATAATTTCCGGGCCGTGGACTAAAACTTTATGCACTGAAGGTGGAAGGTAATACCATGGGTATAATTTAATTAGCATTTTTGCGGTGTCAAGTGCAAAGCTTCCAAATTTTTCGGTATTTATTTTATATCCAGATGCCATGCATTGCAGTAATGTTGCACACCTATTTAAAACATGTTCATCCAATCCTGTTATATCAGCAGACAATTTTGTATCGCTAAAAAACCTTCTTGCCGTATTACCGTCATTTGAAGTTCCACTACCTCCACTTCTTGGTTGGTCGACATGTAATCCCATTTGGATGCGAAAGTCTGCTTGAATTTGTGTTTTCCTATCCTTAATGGCTTTTTTATCTTCTGGGGTACAAATTCGCCAAGTTTTCAAATGCAATCTATATGCCAAATGCAAGAAATATTCAAAAAATCGAATATATGAGTGCAACGGAGACAATCCAAACTCATAATGTTCTTCGTGAACTTTTTTGCTTAAGCATTTTTCCAAGTCATTCATTTCGCTCGGCTTTGCGTCACATATGTAGCATTTACAAGTTGATGTTTCACTTAAAGCACTACAGACTTTTCCGTCAACCATTGTCAACTGCAAACGATGTGTAATTGTAATGTTTTTGGTTAGTGCTTTACATGTATATGGCTCCAGCGCAGATATTTTGTTCCTAAAGTATTTGGCTTCATCTAAAGTCAATTGTGTTGTTTCTTTTTGGAATTGGAATCGTATTGGTCTGCAGTAACGTGTGGATGACGGTCGCGGATTTTTCCAAATTACTTTGTGTTTCTGGGGATCGCTTTCCTGAGTAATTAGTTGCAGTGGTACATACGAAGTCACAAACAAATTCGAATCATCAATGTTACTGTTCAATGATTTCTGTTTATATTCGGAATGACTAGAACTGCCGTCAAATCCCCACTTGCCAATTAAAATCAAGTCAACCACGCTATCATCATCAATGCTCTCAAGGACATCAGCTTGAAGTTCTATAATTCGTAACGCCGTGTGATCCAACAAGCTTTGCAGCTCAACTTCGGCTTCGGACTCGCTGACACTGATATTTTCGGGATAAGTTAAAGCCTTGGCCGCCAGAAGTTTTTCGTAGCTTGGTAGTAAATTAAAGGAAGTCTTACTATTAACAAAACTACGAAAAAGCAAATATTGATGTTTACTCATATTTGTATCAAGAAAGAGTGACAAGACTTCATCCACATTAAATTCGGTAAACGTTGGTTGAGATGAGTTGCATGAGCGTACTACAGCAGCCATAGATTCGTCACCTTGTGATAGCTCAGCAATTCTTCGTCGTTTTGTCCGCTTAGAAGCTTCCATAAAATCTATTTTCGGTCGTCCACGGTCAGAACTTTTGGATGTGGATGGGGCACAGCTTAACTGAATTGTTTCCTTTTCCTTCAGCCAATCAAATTGACTTTGGAGAATTAAAGCTTTCGTACGATTGTATTTTAACCAAAACGTAACAATCCTTTTACATATGTATCCAATTCGCTTTGCTAGTTCACTCATGTCAGCAATATAGCCGTTTTTTATGATGTTCGCTTCTTGGCCTTCAATCAAATTTTTTTGTCTTTCTGCGGCGCTTCCCTTTTCGCCGCACCATAAATTAAAAATATAAGATCGTGCAAACACACACTTATAAGAAGAACCTATTGAAATTTAGTGCAAGGGAATATCAAACAAAATAAAAACTATTAGTAAATGAACAAACAGTTTTGGAAAGGTAAACACAAGCATGACACACGAAGACAGAGCAACAGCATAACAAGTAAATAAACGGCAAAACTGACCCTGAAAAAGTTAAGATGGTGTTAGTATTTTTACGATATTAGGCACATTGGCAAATTCTGGCAGAAACTTTTTACACATTTGTTACCTTTGGAGACCGACAAACACATTGGTATATAAACAAATTGTGGAATTTTGTGGGATCACTACTAAAACTTCAGCTAAACATGAAAAAGACGTTCAAAATATAGGCAAAAAACATGTATTAGTTCACATTAATATAATAATAACAATAATTATTATTAATATATCAAATTATATCTCATTTTATAGAAAATACCTTCAACTTCAAAATCCATTACAAATAATTTTAATTTGAACACGTAAATAATGATCTGACCACTTCAAAGTTCGGTTTACTTGTGAAATATTCGCGATGCGCGCAGCTGCGCTTTACAAATGAGCAACTGTTCACATCTTCAATTCTATTTTTAGAAAATCCCGTTAGATTTCTAGAAAAATCTGGTTTGCCATGAAGAAGCTTGGACATTTTAGAGGCGATTTGTTTACTTTTCGTACATTTTTGCCGTTATCAGTTTTTTTGTTTTTGGCCTATGGGAGCAACCACTGTGCAATGGTGCTCCGGACAAGGAAAAAAGAATCATTCGCCAGCACTTCACAACAGTGACGTCACTCAAGGGGGAGTAGCTGTGGCCGCCCACGTCCAAAGCATGCTGTCTCATAACGAGCATGTTCGCAGTCAAGAATCCTCACACCTAACCTAACACCTAGCCCCTTGCAAATACCTAGCCGAATACAAACACATAGCCCCTTGCAAATACCTAGCCGGATACAAACACCTAGCCTCATACAAACACCTAGCCTCGACAGTTATATTATATTACACACAAAGTCTGAATAAATAAATCTTAAATCTAAACCCTAAAAGTTATTAATTAATGTTATATGTGGACAACCCCACATATACATATAGCGAAATGGATAAAATCACCGTAAAAGACGAAATACAACCTGAATAATTGAATTTCGAAACCGCATTAGGTAAAAACTATAGTTTTGAAATAATATAGGCCTTAATGTCAACATCTGTAGTGGCTGAAGCAAAACGCTAAATTCACATGCGGTAGAAGTGCAACTTTGTATTCTGCAATGTTTCTATTGAGTTAGTGTAAAAGCGTGGAATCGATCTTTTTCCTCGATTATCACAAGCGAACTAAAATTTGACTGACCAGAAAAGAGAAAGACTAGTTGCGCGCACCTACCCATGATACAACAAGTATCAGGTATTGCGAAATTGCTATGCTCTCTCTTTTGTACAGCCCAAACTTTTAGTTATGCAGTGACTGTTATATCGGAAGGTTGTGTGTGCGTTTCTCTGTGAAATAATAACCAACATTAAAAAATATTTGTACTTTTTTCCTGCAGCACAAAAATTAAAACAAAGCCACATACATACGATTATATGTGTGAATGTGTGTATAGTAGCCTGCTTACGTAGAAATGCACTCATGAATATGTGTGTTTTATTGAATCATTTTTAGAAGGTGGCGGATATCTTCTCTCGGATGTATATACATTTCTCTTACTCATGAGAGCGATAGAACGTGAGCGAGTTGAGAAGAAAGATATGCAGAAATTAGAACATTTTCCTGCCGTTCTTTCGTTTTTCTGCAGCTGAAAAATATTCTTTAAGAATAAAAACCAAATGTATTTGTCAGCTGTAGCTCAGAATCAATAAGAAGAATCTACACACTTCCGCTACAGATCTACTCACCACGAAAGTCGCTTACATACTGAGTAAAATATGCCAACATTTCGGAGAGCATGCTGCAATTGCCTGTTACCTTCTAAATATTTTACCATGTTATTAAGTAAACCCTGTTTATAAGTATACCTTGTGCCTCAGTTCACTTACAAGGTTAGGCCACTAGTCAGAGCTTGCTCAAATTCGCACTCCAATTTCATATCGTTGTTGATGCTTGAGCTGGATGGTTGTTGATACACTAGAATAAATGCTAGCATGCGCGCTGCGGACTTTTACATATTAACATATGTATGTATGCATATAAAATATATAGTCATGCAAACGTAAACAAAGCAGTCTATCTTTTTCACGCTCCTAAGGAAAGGTAAATTTAAATAAACGAAATCTTGCTTCTCTATCTATCATGCGTGTTTATATACATTGACCGTTGTGATTGAGAGATGGCCCAATCTTATAAATGACGCCACTTCAGCCATATACTCTCAAAATAGCTACACTTGAGAGAGGATAGCTACAGTTGAGAGAGGTTAGCTACAATTGAGAGAGGATAGCTACACTCAGTATGCGTTATCATATGAAGTTATCGTTTCTTCATTCCACGTTTTATGTAGCCAACACAAAACAGACACAACAAAAAATCCAAACAAGGCGTCTCCTATTTTTTACTCTCTACTACTCTCAGCTACTGTTCAGGCATGAAGCCTAAACATGTGATATGAGGCAAAACTCTCTCCGATAAGAACAACGCACACACAGTGCAGTTATCATACGCATTAGAGCTGCACTTGATAAGTGCAGCGTGTGTATTTATAATCATCGTCTTTTTAATAGCTCAGCATTGTCAAGTGCTACATTGACAAGTGCAGTGACTTAATTTATGATCAATATCGATTTTAATAGCCTTTTGTCCGCGTTGGTTTAATAGTTTCTGCTACGCGTCTTTTTACATTATAAATAGTTTTAGATTCCGCTGAGGCCTACAACCTCAGCGATAGCATTACAATAGTTTAAAAATAGAATAAGTTTTTATGAATAAAAAGGGAGCCGCTCGCTAGAGCGGCTCAGTAGTTAATGAACACTCAAAATATACGCGTCTCATTATTGGCGCGTTTATAAATGTATCTCGTACCTAGAGAGTTAAGTGATATATTTTTGGTCTATCGAGTTAAAAACTACAGAGAGTCTACGATGTCATCTAAAGTACCTGATGATCAAAAAGTAGACAATGTAGTTGCAAGGAGCCTTCCGAAGTCATCAAATGCACCTGATGACGAAGTGAAAATAAACAAACCCATCAAGGCATCAAAATTACTTGATAGCCAAATGGAAATTAAATCACAACGGAGTTCCAGCCCAATAAAACAAATGGAGGATCTTATGGAAAGAAGAGCTGATCGTGTAAGGCAACAAATGTGCCAAATCAAAGACAGTTTGAAAAAACCAAATGTAAATGACCTCTTAAGGAATAAAGCTATGTTAAAAAGCTATTGGTCTTCATTGGAGGACAGCCTAATAAAATTAGAAGTCAACTACAAAAAATATCCATCTGATGAGATAGATATTTTCAAAGCTGAAGTTGCTGGCCTTGAGGTGCTCATTGATTTTAGCATGAAAGAGCAAGAGGAAAAACGGCCAAAGCTACGACCACAGCTGAAGAAAATTCCATTCAGGAAAATTTCATTCCCTGAAGAAGAATATGTGCAACTGCGACGCATCGATAATGAGCTCATGGCACGTCTGGTAGAAGAAGAAGAACAGGCAAGGCTACGAGATGAGCTCAGGAAAATTACCATCGGTCCCAGCAAGGAAGAAGAACAGGTAAGGCTACGAGTTGAGCTCCAGAAAATTATCTTCGGTCCCAGCAGGAAAGAAGAAGCAGAACAAGCAAGGCTACGTGAAGAGCTTAGGAAAATTACCGTCGGTCCCAGCAAGGAAGAAGAAAAGGCAAGGCTACGAGTTGAGCTCCAGAAAATTAGTTTCGGTCCCAGCATGAAAGAAGAAGCAGAACAAGCAAGGCTACCTGAAGAGCTCAGCAAAATTACTTTCAATGCAAAAGAATTTGCGCCAACGCAACCGGAGCCAACAAAAAGCGATACACCAGCGTCAACGCCCATGCGTCAATTGTGTGACCAACTGAAAGACACAGAAACAGTGCGCTCTTTGACAATGGAAATACGACAGTCCGCCAAAACAGAACTGGCTGAGGTGCAGAAAACGGCGAGTTCTTCCATATTAATCGGTTTATCGAGTTAAACAATTGCTGGTGTTGGCGTAAGGTCGGAGCAGGATCTTGCAGATATTGATCTTGACATCCTCCTGCCGCCGAACTAATATAAACAAAAATTTTCTAAGCAACCGACACCGACTTCACCAATAAAAAAAAATGTGTCTCACTTGAGATTATCGACAATAATCTGTTGAAAACGAAACGTGCTGAATTAAGCGGACAATTGGCCATGGAAAAGCAAACGCTGCAGTTTCAGCAGCCAACCTACGCAGCCTGCGACTATTTATTCCAAAAAATAGTCAATAATCCCCCGGGAAGTCCTCACCTTAGAGAAGTGAGTAAATCTCCGAATAAATATATGCAAGTCAGAGTATGTAATGCAGCATACCATCATACTAACAAGAGTAAAATGGGATGGCTAAACTGGTGGTGGTTTGTAAAACGCCTCAAGTCCATCTCATACTACTTGCACCACCGAACGAAATGGAAAATTTTGCTTCCAATTGTCCCGAAGAAGACCACAACTGCTGCATCAAATGAGGAATCCTACATTTCCGAGCAGCTAAAGCCAATTGAGCTTATTTGCTGTTTGCCGAGGATGAGAAAATACTTGATTTGCGTCCACCACAGAAGCGTCGCAAGAAACCAGCTAAGAAGGATGATGTTGGTGACGACTCGACCAAAACAAGTGATGCTGACGCTAATATTGCTGATGTGAGCAAGAAGAAGGTGTCGAAAGTGAAGATGCTGCTGATGCCGGTGATGAAACTTCAGCTGAAGTAAAGAAAGACGGTGCCAAAGGTGAAGCCGATTTTGCGGCCGATTTGACCATAAAGGGTGATGCTGACACTACTATCATACTGAAGAGCGCTCAGAAGCAACAACTACTGGCTGTCACATTTTCTGGCCCCCCCGCAGAATGTTCAGCTGCACATGATAAGTGTAGTGTGTGTATTTATAATCGTCGTCTTTTTAATAGCTCCATGTAAGCGTTGTCAAGTGCTACATTGACAAGTGCAGGGACTTAATTTATGATCAATATCGATTTTAATAGCCTTTCTGCTACGCGTCTTTTTACATTATAAATAGTTTAGATTACGATGAGGCCTACAACCTCAGCGGTAGTATTTTTATAGTTTAAGAATAGAATAAGTTTAATGAATAAAAAGGGAGCCGCTCGCTAGAGCGGCTCAGTAGTTAATGAACACTCAAAATATACGCGTCGATTATTTCCGCGTTATAAATGTATCTCGTACCTAGAGAGCTCTACAGCTACATATGTTGTGAGAGTTTTGATACCTTCTATAATTGTACCATGTGAGAGAGTAGGACAGAGACGCTTACTGCTCTACTGCAGAAGCTACTATGTTTCCATTATTGTTGATGTTGATGATTGTATAGATGACAGTAAAGTTTCTTCAAGCATTCGCTTCGTTATCAGTATGCTTCGTATAATCAAGAATACCGATCAATGACCCCGAACAAAAGCGAAGCATTGAAATGAGCATAGAGCACAGTTCAAATTATATCGTTTTCGTATGTTATGCACTCTTGAGAGATGGGATTCGTTTGCAGAAGTTCACATTGTGAGGAAAGTTTTTAACTGTCAATCACTTGGGGATGGCCAACACTAATTCTTTTGCAAACGGTCCAAGCAGCTCACAATGTCCGCTAGGACACGTATCTCCTGGGTAGCCTCTGAACATTCGTTCAGAGGGGAGCTAACGTGAGAAGGCGAACCTAACCCCCACGGGGAACTTTTCTAACAACTGAAATTTATCAGCAAACTGCCTTGTAATCTCCGAAAAAATGGAGAAAATGTCTGAAGAATTCTATTCAAAAAAAAAGCAAAACAACAATAATTTACTGCTTTGCAAAACCTTGTCGCATAAAGAGATTAAAAAGAAAAGAAGTATTTTTGTTTGTCTGTTTGTTTAGATATCGAGTATAAATAGTCAATGCGGAAAGAAAAAGGAAAAAATATACACCCATGCCACAGAAATCGCTTTAGCTTGAATTTCACTTCACAGCAACAGATTTGCAATTCGCTTGAAATGTAGTCAGCGATTTGATTAATTAATAAAATGTTTATTTTCGCAGATGGGGTGTTCAATTCTTGATTAATCTACATCAAAATAATTAATAATTTTTTAAACAATAAAGTATCATTTAACTAAATCATCTCTCAAATCATTAGTTAAATTTTGGACTCCCTGCCGGCAGTCAAAGCAATTTGCGTTTGGGTAAAAATTTCTTTAAAATAGCAAAGTTGGCAGCGGATCTTTCAAAAGAAAAATGTTTGAAATATATTTTTATTTTTACTGGAAATCAAAGTTTTAAGTATGTACTCGTTGCACTTAACTTTGGAACTGAATATGTTGGAAACATTGTAATCGATGTCGATATGTGCGCCACGACATAAAACCTATGATACTTTTAAGTCTCCATCAACTTAAAGAAAAGAAGAACAATTAATAAATATGTTCGGTTGTCTCCTTTCTGAGTTGCTTCTTCTTTAGCTTTTCTATGCAATTTTTATTTCACTTGTTCATTGCAATGCAGAACAAATCGTTCGCTTACCTTGTGTATAGCCATTTACGTTCCAACTTAATTTGTTGGAAACTACAATAATAAACTCATTCATTTATCAAATATTGTATGAGGTATGGTTTTTTAACACTGCCGTGTATCGGAAGGACGTTAAATGTGTTGGAACTCCTTCATCAGTGCGATACATAGAGAGTCTTATTCTGATAAATTATATTAGCTTCTCAATATATTCATTATTTATAGACATTTTCAATTGGATAGATACAGACGGGTGGATGTACGGATGAAAGAACATGGCTAGAAGACGTTTCAAAAGTTTCAAATTATTTTGTTGAAGTCCAAAAGTTTTTACCAATAACAACATCATATAAAAAATATGAAATAAAAACTGTTAGATAGTCTGCAGGTTTACCTTTCTATCATCAACATTAAGATCTTAGAAAGTAATCAACTTGTTCGAAATGAATTGGTTCCCAAGCTCTAAAGCACAAGAAAAAGGTAAATATATTAATGTATATACTTTATGGAGTGGACAACGCCTCCTTTAAGACTTTGCAAAATTCGGTATTAAATTATAGTAATCTCCACACACTGTGTGTGGAATTTAAAATACAAATTTAAAAATGTAAATATTTTTCATATAGTTGTTATAAGAATTTTGTTGAATTGTAAGAAAGTTAATTTTTACTGGATTTCTTATAGTCGAGAAGTTTCTTTATATGATTTATAAAGCTCGTAGATTGTTGATGCGTCTATGGGAAAGCTTAATGCTCTGCATTCAGTTTGCAAATTAAAAAAAAGTAACGCTACATTTGCCCCACATTCATCACATTCTAAGCTAAATCAATTATGCATGCACATCTTTAGTGATTTGTAAAACATTTCAGTAACTTTAATTCCGTATTGCGTCGCAGTTTACCAATTCTGAATACGGTGGAAGTGAAAATTAAAGATTTGCAATAAACTAGATAAGAATAAAATATACACAGATGTATAACGAAGCATTTTTGAAGGCGGTGTGAAAGCCTATATCAACCATGACGCGTCTAACAATAGTATTTACTAAAGAGAGTGGAATAGTTCAGGTGCCTTACCCAATTAAGCCCCGTAAAAATTCGAAAAACCAAAAAATCATGCCGTCGTTGTCTACGTCCACTTTATCACATTGTACGTCTTTATATGTACACAGTGTTCTGATGGAAAAGACTTTTTGCATTTTATTTCTTTACAATTAATATAAAACGGTTGAAAGTATAAAAATTTGGAGATAAACATTTAACAGTGCGGCACATAGGGATCTTTTTGAAATTTTGATATAGGATGGCTTAGGAGGAAGCGGAACTCCAATAAAATTATAGGAGGCAATAGAAAAGGGTGATCGTCGAATAACTTTGCAAAAAAACACTTGGTCGATATGAAATAAAGCGTTATATTTATACGCCCCTTTAATTGGTTAGACTAATGGTAAGCATGTAGATATTTTAATCATGCATTCGTTTAGTACAAGTTCTCTATGCATTTAGCTGCTGTTGTGGTCTTGTGCCAGGTGTTTTGAATGCTAAGTACGCATAGATCTCTCTATACTTGGTTATTCCAACGTGTATCCGGTCTCTCCGTTATGGCTGGCAGCCCATTAGAGCCTGCCGCAGAGTTATTGTAATATTTTAGCTTTTTAATAACCAAATCGACCTCGTTATGGTCCGGTGGCTCTACAATAGTGCCATCATTAACTGGTAGTTCTGGTGTCATTTCTCTATCGGCGGAATCTTGCGCTTCATCGCCTCAAAGTAGGCTAGAAAAATTACTCCTCCATTATCTTAGTGATTCCTGAGCATCTGTAACCAGATTTTCGTCTTTACACAAAGTTACTCCGGATTCAAAACCTTCGGTCAGACGCTTGACCTTTTGATAATTCGAAGGGGAAATTCGTGCAAAACCCTGGTGTCACAGAAAATTGAGGGATTTCAAAGAATGTTTTCATGACACTGGGAATTGGAATTTGGTTGGAAAGTAATGTTCGTGACATGTCCGAATGTAAGCCTATGGGAATATATTAGTGCCTCAAATGAAAACATTTAAAGCACGATTCCTTTAGGTCTCTGAGTTCGAATAAAGATGCGAATCAGTAAACACTGCGTTTAGGTTCATCTAGAGAATTCCGTGCAGCGAACAACGTGGTTCGCTTTGTGTGTATAAGAGTTTATACATATTTTTTTTCATTCGTGCAGGATGCCAAATTGCTTTTTGATTGGTTTAAAAAAGGAAAACCAGGTCCACTTTATACTATTTTAGTACGTTAGGCCGAATGTGTGGTGATTGGTTTTAAATAATTCAATCAAACGTGTCTGAGGCTACACATCAAAATAGGCGTCTTGAGGCTAGTACATTAAGTACATTGTTGAACATTTAAACTAGTCAAATGCTTATAATGTTTGAGATTATTAAAAAAAAAAAAAAAGAAATCAAAACAATTGCAATTGATCAACATTTGGCTGTGAGTCGATTCACTAGGTGATCAAAACCAAAAATCCTCCAACGGATGAATTGCAATTTTTGTATCATTTAAAAAATTATAAAGTTGAATATTACAGTGATGTAATAGAAGATGTCGTCAGAAGCTGTCCAAACAGGAGCTTTTTGCAAGACGTCTACTGGAGGAAGAAATTTAGTGCTACTGCATAATAATCTGTGTGGCTGAAAAAAACTCTACAAAGCGGCGGTACTGAAGAATTAGAGCTCTGAAACTTTAATTTGGCCTTTTGGTGTTCAAAAATCGAAAAGGCGATACATGAATTGAACACAGGGTTTGAACCGGATACTGTCGACTTTGATGAAATGCTAGATTTGGAATGCGCTGCATATGTGCTGACCAATAGTATCGACAGACAAATTGCAGGCGATTTTCAAAACGCCAGCAGTTATCTGAGCAACAAGCAGCCTGGTAAAATGTTGAATTCTGACAGTAAGGACAAAAATTATGTGCCGTTTAAAGAGACGCTCATATATAACCCAATGAGATTCGAAAGCAAATGGTACTACACCGACTGGGACAGTGCCAAGTCGGATTTTTTCGACGACTACAAGCAAGGTCCATTGTTATCGTTCGTGGCTAATCATAATACATACGAGATGCACCGAGAATAATTAAGAATGGAGAAGCAACTCCTGCAAATCCAGCAACCAAGTTTGGCAATTCTAAGGAAGCAATATATTCCCCCGGGAAGTCTTCACTTTCGAGAAATGAGCATCATGCCGATTCACCAGAGACATTGCCCATAATCAAGATGTCCATATGGTCCATGGCTGAGCAACTGAATCTAAGGAGAATGGTGCCACTATCGGTATCTGGCCGCCGGGAAAATGTTTAAACATATTTAAACATTGTTCCCGCTGCTTCTGCGTGCAACAATAAACACGCTGTGCGATAAGATAGATACAAGCTGAGCATGCGCTTCTTACTATTAAATTTATGATCGTCCATAAATTATGTGCGTAAATGACAGAACGATCAATGCACATCTTTAATATATAGTAGGGTTTTGTGAGTCAATAGACTCACAAAAACCTACTCGCTATTAAATATAATACAAATAGAAACATAAGTACGCAAGATGCATATGAATACAAATGAAAAATTACTTTATTTTAAGCAATCGAAAAAAAAGTTAGACACTTGTGGATTTGAGTTCAATTATGTGGCGATATTTATTTTACTTTACAGCTTTTAATTCGATAACATACGTGCGCTTTAAATGATCTACAATTCGAGATTTGCAGCGCAGCTGCCTTAAAAATAGTTATAAGCACAAATTAAATTGAAGAATAATACAGTTATTATGCGTCATTTATGCTTGTTATTGCAACATTTATCTGTTAAGCATTGGAAACTAACAGCAAAACAAATCAATGCAAGAGATAAATTAAGAGAATTTAACTTTGTTTCAATTTATCTATTGCTGCATTAAATAAAAGGTGCTTCAAGTTTACATATTATTAAAATTATTCAACACCGGACGCGTTGAAAATATGGATCTGCGAGTTGTATATTTGCAGGAAGCTTCCAATTGTTAATACAAATTGGCTGAATGGGTTGGCTACCTGTTATTGCTTTCATAATGCAAAAATCTCCTGCGAATTCACTACTGTTTATCCGTGATCTTACCACTGTATGTATCTTTTTCTTAACAAGAGAATTAGATTTTCCAATTCCAAGTAGATTTATAAATACATCATCTCTTTTGATTTGGAGCCGTTGAGCGAGGTCTTCGGTAACACAATTTATTTGCGACCCAGAATCTAATAGAGCCCTTGCTAGCATATATCCTCCATCTTTTCTCCTCAATACAAATTTTCTCCTCACGCTTACGACTGCAGTTGCAAGAATAACCTTATCTGAAACCGTTGCATGCTTAACATGCAATGCAGATTGGAATCCTTCTATAACATTAGAGGTTGTGTATTCGATCCACTAAAAATAGCATTAAAGATATGTAGCAATGAATGGTGGCCTTTTTTGCAAATTCTACATTTAGAGAACTTGCATTGTGAAACAGTATGCCCTTTACGTAAACAGTTAATGCATAACTGATTACGTTTAGCAAAATCAAATTTCTGATGAACTGTTAATTCACTAAAAGAAGGACAATTACTAATACTGTGTTCATTTGCATTGCAGAATGTACAATTAACCTTTTTTGTGTCTTTATTGTCCACACATGCAAATGAATGACGAGGACCTTTATTGCCAAATTTATGCCCTTGAGTTTGTCTTTGAGTGCTTTTTGATTTAGAAGATGATTCTTCTGCCGCAAGATGTTGAAAACTTCTATCTAATACCGCTTGACACTCACTCCATAATGGAAGCTTCGAAAAATTTAACTGTTCCTCCCATTTGGATTTTGTCGATGAATCTACCTTGCTCATTGTGAGGTAAATAATTATTGCGTTAGTGATAGCCTTATCGTCACCTAATGTTAACAAGGAGTCGTATACGGTTGAGACTGTATCAATTACTTTTCGAAGGGCTGATGCCGAAGGCTGCGAAATTTTTTGTAAATCGAAAAGTGTTGCAATGTTGTCGAAAAATATTAAACAGTCATTGTCATAGACTCGTTTTAAACTTTCGAGAGCCTTTGGATAGTTCTCTTCAGAAATTTGAAAAGCTTTTACTGTCCCTAGTGCAGGCTCCTACAAACACGGAATCAGATGATTGAATTTTTCAATATCTGGCAAGCTTGAATCATTATGAACCAACGCAATAAACAAACTAATAAATTTTTTTAATTCTGAATGTTTTCCATAAAATTTAGGTAATGACATTTTTGGAAGGCGAGAGTATGTCGGCATCATAAATGAGCACTCTCCTACACTTCCTCGAGTGAATGAATGTAACATTGACTTTAATTGAGCTTTGGTTAGTACACACAAATCCTCAAGCTCTGGACGATATTCATCATCATCATCATCTTTGGCCTCAATTCTACTTTGAATATTTATTGCTTCTTTTATATGTTTTTTAACATTTCTAACCAGCATTCTAGCTCAGCTTGATTTTTCGAAATGGTTTTTTCATTGATAGACTTTTTAATTCTTTGGATACTCGCAACAATAATTTTTAATTTTTTGCGTAGAGTAACAATACACTCGCAGTTGCCATTTTTTTTGTTTTTTATTAACTATAAACTAAAAACGACAGGTAGGCCTTTCGAAAATAACCGAAACGAAAGTAAAATAATCCACTGGCAAACGAAACGAAAATAAATGCAGCGAATTCTCAAAATTGTTATTTAACAACGCGCCCTGTTTTTAGTTTATATGCTACGAAAACCTTTGACTCCTGCCGAAATTTTAATTTGCAACTGTATTTATTATATGCCACTTTATATTAATATACGCAGCTTCAAATTTTATGGTAATATATATAACTGTTAATTGTATGATAGATGTGTATATAGAATAGTATTTTATTTATATGTATATGCAGCAATAATTATTTATTTTTATTTTTTTATAATTTATAAATTAAATCGACAGGTAGGCGCTTCTCGAGAATAACCGAAACGAAAGTAAAATAATTCACTGGCAAACGAAACGAAAATAAATGCAGCGAATTCTCAAAATTGTGTTATTTATTCACGCACCCTGTATTTGATTTATTTGCTGCGAAAACATTTGATTCCCGCCGAAAATTTTATGTAAATATCCAACTGTATATACTATATGTATATACTACTATGTATATACTATATGTGCAACGTTATACTAATTTGCGCTTTAATTATATATATTTAGCTGTGAAATTGTATTATATACATGCAACAGTAATTTTATGTACGCGGCTGTAAATTATGTGCAATTATGTACAGCTGTAGAGTTGTATGATATATATATATATATATATATATATATATATATATTGTTTTTTATTAACTATAAACTATAAACTATGTATATGCCAGTTAAAGAAATCTATGTATGTGCAGTTAAATTTAAATATTGTATTTTAATTTGAGATGTACATACGTATGAATTTATACATTTATATGTCCCGATATACATATAATGCAGATATAAATATATTCACGTGTAACAGGACTTAAAAATGCTATTCTGCTACATAAATATATTGGCAAAAATATTGATAAAAGTGTGTAATTAATTTTGGAATGTCATATGCGCTGTGTTTGTATAAATCGATTTATTATTTTTTTTTTTTAGTTATACATATATTTTTTTTTTCATGCAATTGTGCTCTGTTAAATATACATATGTATTTCGAATGTATATTTATAAATAATTTATTTCTTATACAGCACCAATCACAAAATTAATTACTTGTAAATCTTAATACAGAGTACCTGTTGATCGTTGCTTGCAACTATTTCCGATCTGACCATAATGATATAAATTCCAAGTTGCAAGATGCGGCAAATGGTGGTTTAAATTACGTAAAATTACACTACGCGCGCGAATTAATTTGTTAATAATTTTATTTATTTTATGTTTGCGAATTTTTTTACAGGCACTGCAATTGTGGCGTATTTATACACAATTACTTTGTGTTTGTTCATTTTTTGTTCTTTGCAATCTTATGCACTTTTATAAAAAAAATTTTTTGTAAAATGATTGTCCGTATTGACAATAGTTCTACCGCACTGTCACTTTTTAATAAATAATTTTAATCAAATTCACTTGTGAGTTTGAGTTCAATTATGTGGCGATATTTATTTTACCTTACAGCTGTTAAGCATTGGAAACTAACAGCAAAACAAATCAATGCAAGAGATAAATTAAGAGAATTTAAATTTGTTTCAATTTATCTATTGCTGCATTAAATAAAAGGTGCTTCAAGTTTACATATTATTAAAATTATTCAACAACAAATATAAATATACAATCCAACAAGCTCTTTAAAAAAGTATTTAAGAAGTTTCAAATTGTAAAAACGATGAGTTCGAATAAAGATGCGAAGCAGTAAAGACTGCATTTAGGTTCAGTCTCTATAAATACCCCCTTAGTCTCATCACAAGAAGAATCATTTTTAATTTTGTTTACTATTATTGAAAATTGATGGTTTACGAAAGCGTAAAATTTATCAACTTTAAAAATTCTTGTTTTAATTGCTTCAACTCTCCATATGTCTCTCTTATCGGCTTAAAATTTTGTTTAAAAGTATTATATGAAACAAAAGCTGAGTTGTCGTCTCCACAAATTTAGCTACGAATATGCTGCAGTATAGACCGGTACAATGGCTTTCCCTTAACGACTGATTAATTGTCAAGAATTTGATCAATCGCATAAACCCAGAACCAAGAAAGGTTGTAATTCTTTAACACAATCGGGAAGTCGACTGATATTTCGTAAATCAATATCGTTTTGGGGAGCAGACAATATTGTTTGTTCGCCGATAGATTCTGCTAAGCTGTTGCCCTCTATCAAGACACGATATTCAATATTATTACCTTTTCCAAAATTGTTTTAAGTGATCCCGATATTTCAGAAACAGTTTTCTATATTTTCTCCATGATTATTGTTAATCCAAAATATAAAAATATTTTCCTATTAACTTCCTTACGAAAGGTTGTTTTATTATATTTTTTTTTTTGTTATTTGTAAGACATTGTTAAAGTTTTTGATTTTCAACCACATATTTCTTACTTGAACTTAATATTTCGTTACTTATTTATTATTTTAACTAATAACCTCATTTAAAAATATTATATAAAAGATTTGCTTATTTGTGTAAACTCAGTAAGTTTTCATCGCCACGCATTGTTGGTTACTGATGGATAGAAATATTTTACCTTTACTGTTTTTTAACAATTTTAGTTTTAGGATTCGTTTGCAGAAGTTCACATTGTGAGGAAAATAGTTGATGTGAGAAGGTGAAAACCCCACTCAGTAAGGATGCGTTGGGCTTGGGACCCACTAACGTAAAAATTAATCTCCAATAAAAACAAAAAGAAAGCCTCAGATGGAACCCTACGATGACGAACCCCGCAAACGATATAAGGATCACGATTAACGGATTTGCACCTGGAATTGGTGTGCAAATTACCAGCTAGTTGAAGTCATCGAAAGATGCAAGGCTGACATCACTGCAATCCAAGAAATCCGATGGATAGGACAGGGTTTCTCTAAGAAAGCATCTTGTGGCATCTACTACAG
>JAWNNP010000404.1:0-121556 GCA_035044805.1 Leucophenga maculata
AAAAAAAATCGAAGGTGACATAAAGGGTTAAAAATTGAAACAAAATTTGTTTTACAAATTTTTTCTATGAAATACTAATTTTTAAAATTTTTACGATGCACAGTTTTAAAGTTTAAGAAAATGTGCACAAAAAAGTCTCTTGGTGTTTTAAAATCCGTTCATTCGTTTAAAAGTTATGGGGATTCGAAAAATTTTTTCTAAAAACCTTTGACCCCCGACAGCATGGCAGCCCTGGAACACACGGACCCAAAATCATATTTTTTTTTTAGTTTTCACATATACTACAAGATATATAATTGTCAGAAAAAATGGAGAACTTTTTTTTTTAAGTGGAATTTTTTTTAGAGAATGCCTCATATATATCTTCTTCTTCTATATATATAAAAGAAAGTCGTGGTAGTTACACTTTTTATAACTCAAGAACAGTTGAACCAATTTGGCTGAAAATTGGTGGGGAGGTAGATTAGAACCAGAAGACGGACATAGGATAAATTTTTGGATATAGATTTGTTATTAGATTTCTGATGACACCCAATAAATAGACTTATTTTCATGCCATGTTTTTACGGCATCTTAATTTGCCTACTACGTTATATACGCTTATTTTTGAGAAAAATACTTTTATCATTTATGGTTTTAAGTGTTCCATTTTTTATTTTTGGTATATAGCTACTATGCGATTTGGAATATTTTATGAATGATATTAGAACTTCGGTTCAACCGGTTCGGTACGAAGTTAACATTTTCTTTCCTTTTTTCTGTTTTATTTCGCTTGAGAGTTTACACTTTCCAGCAGTTAATTCCATGGATTCATATGTGCTGCAATTGCCAATGCTCGAATTGATTGTATCCATGAGCTGTTGCGATATTTTTTTAAGTATGTATGAGCTTTTGATTGTTTAGTGAATGGGGAATATATTTTGGTTGGGTATGAATTATTAGGAATTGATTAAAAAACAATATATAAATGCGAGGGGTTTGAAGCCACGTCCTTTTGCAGATAGATAGCTTACAGCCTGGATGAATTAATGGAATATGTTTATTTAATAAATGATATCTATTATATACTAAATGTTCCCGGCACGCTTAGTAGCGTCCAGTAAGAAATATTGCTATGTATTACGTTGTATCTATATATGCTTTTTATGGCCTTCAACGGTTGCAAAGTTATGACAAATTTTGAATAAATTCTTTAATGAAAGTGAAGCATTGTCCCTTATGTGATCGATCTAACTCCTTCCTATCTTATTAACAAAGATACCAAATTTAATCTCTCCACCACAAATAAATGCAAAGATATGCTGAATTTTATTTACTGATATTATGTTGGTCGAGAAAATCCCACTCCGATTTTATCCAAACTTGACAGAACTCCTAACTGCAATTTATCTATAGATTTTTACTCAATCGGTTGGATGGTTACGAATCAGCAATTATCCGATTATCAGCCGAAATGCGCGCCAAAACCTTATTTAAAAAAATCGTCAGGCACTTATGATGTCGACTGATCACGCTTAAAATTGGTATCATTATTAAGGAAAGTGTTACCAACTTAGATAACCACGACCAGGGACATTTAAATTAATTTAATTCCGATACTTTCTTGAAATGGTGAATCCTAGCAACGCAGACTTACGCCCACTCTTTGTCTTCCTTTCTTCCTTTTGTATAGCTGAAACATATCTGAGAATACAAATTTTATATACAATACATATATATATAGATTTTATTTAAAATTTACCAATACAACAAAAATAGTTAAACTCTAACGTGAACAGCTATTATTATTATTAATCCAAATTCTTTAATTAAGAGCTTGTTTACAAAACTTTATCTCAAAGAGGTAAATCTAACACATGATTTCTTTTAAGTCCTACAGTTGTATCACTATTATCTAGTAGGCCTATTGCAAAAACATTTAAATGATCATGTAGTCTCTCAACATACCTTGTGCTTATTCTACGTATTTCATCTTTAAGAGCAACTTGATAAAGTCTGCGACTTATAATTCGTTGTTTATAGGAGTTCTGTTAACCAAAGAAGTTTTATGTCAAAAACATCACAGATTAATAAAAATTATTTATTTTAAAATGACTAACACACATTTATAAAAGCTTTTTAAAAGAGCTGACAAGAGCATTGAGAAAAAATGCTAATCAAAATAAACTTTATGCTATTATGTTATATCATTCACATAAAATCAATTGTAATAAATCATAATTTTAAATTAATAGCTTTTTGAATATTCAATCTTCGTCTCGCCAAGCAATATATTGTACGAGTATACCAAACAAACAAAAATACTCCATATTATATAGTTATGTACTAGCGTATAAAATACTAAACTATATTTTATTTAATGCTATAATATTCTATTTTCCACTACATTTAAGCAAAAAAAAAAAGAAGCTATAAATAACAGCTAATAACACATTCAAATGTAGATAATTTAAAACAAGCTGAATTAGATGAATATATTCATTTCAAAGGACGATAGTAAATTTAAGTAGACGCTGTAGTCAGGGATTTAATGATTTATGCTCACGGCTAGTTTGATGCACCGAAGGCAATGGCCACAAGAAAAAAAAATTCCACTAAAACCAAAATACGCAAATGAAACTACACACCCCAAACACTGATTGTTACAATGTAATACAAGAGAAAATGTTCGGCGTAACCGAAGTTTAGGTACTCTTCTTTTTTGTTTTGTTTTGTTTTTGTTTGTTTTTTGTACAGCAGAGCTTAATTTTTCTACAAATTTTATAATGCACAAGTTTTAGTGTACACATCATGGTAGCAAATTTGAATGGAATATCGCACAGATTGAAAGATAACTAAAAGACGGAGAAAGCTAGAGCGTCTTGCCTTATAGCATTAATTAAGAATATATTAATATATACATCGGTGCATGTCCTTAAAGGATGTACAAATATGTAGTGTACATTATATATACCATATATTTATATATGCAGAAGTTGTTTTCCGACGTTTTAAATGCTGTCAAAGAAATATATTGAAATAGAAAAGACTTATTAAGACATCATTCAAACTAAAATTTATTTCAAACACGGATTTGACATTTAGCAGCTGACAGAATAAGAATACAAATAAACGAGCCACGCAATATAATCTCAAACCACATGTTTTTATACCCTGTAAATGCGTATATATAAGGTTTGGGCAAATGTAGGTATCATTAGAAAGAAGCTGTGACATCGATTCAGGACTGGCATACAAATTAGAAATAATCTTTGACACAATTTATTATGCAAACTATAAATAATAATTTAACATTATAAAAAGGATCAGAAAGTCCATTTTACATATCATTTAGCATAAGCATCATTAATTGAATTTATAAAAACTCTCGGACACAAAATTTTATTTGCTGCTATGCATACTATTTGAGGTTCTAGAATTTACTAATATTAAGAGTAGAAACTTCATGCATAAAATAAGTGAAAAACTAAATATTTAAGCACCGAATATGCGATATATTGGCTAAAATCCTCTAAAAGAGGACCGTTCTGAAGGACTTCTGAATTTTGAAAAACTTTGAACTGAAGTTTTCTGTATTGTGTCCATATTGACTATAATATACAGACTTCAAAATTCTTAAAATGAAAAGTTTGATCATAAAAAATGTTCGTTCTTTATATAAACATATTCAGACAGACAACAATATCGAATTCTTTTAAAATTTCATTATTGAGAAAATTGGTCTTCAATTAAGCCTAATAAAAGAATTTAAGTAAGCCCCTTTACTTCAATTACGGTTTTTTTTTTTGTTTATATGGCCATTCTTTCCAGTCGACTAATTAACATCACCGCTGCCCGAGTGTGGGTATGCGAGAGAGCCCGAGAAAATGCGCATAAGGACTAGGTAAACTTTGAGTAAGGACTTAGGTCTTAGCCCGTACAAAATCCAATTGAGCCAGAAAATGAAGCATGATGATGAAAGACAGCGCTGAGTGTTCACCGTCTGGACTCTGGAGAATTTTAAGTATTTTCAGTGCCGATCGTCGTTAATAAGCAAAATTGTTTAATTTAAGGCCATGCCAATCCACACTAACTTCAAGTGATAATTCATACACAGAGAGTCAGTTGCTTAGTCGTAATACTTTGAATACGATGATGGCACTGCTATCACCGTCAATAGAGAGCGCTATCGATCGATAATAACCAATTTCGTTCGCTCCAAATTGTATGATATAGAGGTTTGGGGTTAACATTCCATACAGCTCATGCCACAATAAACATTCCGCTTGAAAGATTTCAGGAGCGTAGCCCATCTGGCAAATTTATATTATTTTATATAATAAACTCACAGGCTAGGGTAGTTCACCGGCTGTCAAAAGTTCGTCGCAGAAGCAATTTATTTGATCGAGCCCATCACCTAAGCATTACTAGGGTAATTACTTTTCTCGGCAGAAAAATCACATTGAATTTATATATAAATATTTATATATATCAACATATTTAAATAATTGTATGGAGTTCACTTAAGTTTATTTACGTAGTTCTGCCAATTTAAAAAATGTATTGTAATTTAAATGTGACTGTATTTCGTCCTCTATGGCTAACACACTTCTCTCCAAGTCAATGTAATTAACCATAGCCCAGCGCGACAAATAACTTCGCAGACATACTGTCCAAAGCTTGCTGAAAGTCTGTAAATTTGCCTTGAATGAAAGATCATGACTCATTCATTGCTAAACGCAATGTGACGTTAATATGGCCACAACGTCATTCGCAGCCCTATTGAATAGCGTTGACTTAGGGTCGATTTGTATGTAAAACAGATCTATAATTAATAAAATGAACACGTCCTTCTATCTGGCTGTCCGTATGAAATTCGAGTATTTTAAGACTATGCAAAATATAGCCTTGAAGTGTGGACATTTAGATTCTCTTATTGCTTCTTCAGACTACTTGTATTCAATGAATGTGCTAAAAAGGGAGATTAGCACTTACCATGCAAACCTGCTCCTTATTCAGAGTTATTGTAAGATGAATGTTACTGATGTTGTTAATTTTGCTAGAAACACCAAATTTGGTTTACCTTACGTTTATACTTAGAAAATATTGAATCACTAGAAGACAACCGCCATTCAAATCTGTCCCACCTCTCTGGGTTTCTGTATGAAAAAGATTTTGTTCTTGTTGTTAATTCAGCTAGAAATGCCGAAATTGTTCTATAAAATATTCCATTCTAAATTCTAATACTGATTGTGAGAAAGGAGATTCCTACAGAAATTTAAGTTGATATACACTTGTCCGTCTGTTGGAATATGAACAAGAAAAAGCAAACGTGCCTTCAAGTTTAAATATTTGTTGTTTCATATTCTCCCTTCAGATAGATAATATTTAATGAGCAGGCCATTCCCTCTCTCAGGGATAGATGCTCTTCTTTTTGAGTTTTTAAATAAAAACATTTTTGTTTTACTTGTTATTTTTGTTAAAAATTCCAGATTTTGTGTATCTTAATTTCTAATGAAGGTCCAAAATGGACCACTAGAAGGGTGGTGTATTGATAGGAGTGCATTAATAGGACTACAAGGTATCTTAAAGTTGAGCACATTTGACTGGAGCGTTCTGTCTTTTTTAAGGTTAGGTTTCAATGGTTGTTGAGTGTAAACCTTACCATATAATCTCTCCTATTTCTACTTTAGGCCTGGCGTTCACTAATTGGTCATTTAATTAACTGTTTTACAGGGACTACAGAGGAAATAAGTCTGCTCCTACTGTGAACACGTTAATGAAATACAGGTGTTCAACCTATTTTTTCTTAACAGAATTCCAAAAACTAATGCAAATATCATGGTAGCATGTTTCCTATGATCCAATCACCTATTAAGTGCTCCCTCCAGACTATAGGTTTGTGGTCCTTACTGCTGTAACTCTGTATACTTCAGGCTGTTTCTTGGGTATGTGGTCTAGGAGGACTAACCACTGTCTAGGTTTCCCATCATTGTTCGATAAACAGTTCGCGTTTAGTGTAATTCGTTAATTGCATATAGCCATAGATATTCCTACTTTGTCCTTCCCTGGAACAACGTAGCTAGTGGTACCTCTCCGGCCAGTATATCTGCTTTACAATACTTGCTGCTCCGTTGTATGAATGAAGTCTGACATATGGTGCACCTTTCTGCATCATGTTATAATTTATAAATGTCAGATTTAAAGAAAAGAAGTCTGCTTCGCCTAACCCATTGAGCTTTGAAGCAAAAGAATACGCCCAAGTGGCATTTTTTAGACATTGAAGATACTAATACACTGACAGATATTAGTTCCTTAGCTCGTATTTCTTTTAGTAGAGGCATCCATTGAGTCTAGTGGTTTGAGAAGAAAAGCCTTGTGTAACATAAGGCCCATTAGTCTGGGAGTATTTCCAACGAAGACGAAATAAGTACTCTTTGAAATACAACATTTTTGTTCCTTCATAGTGAAAAGGATATTATACTGCGGTCTTTGTTTGATGGCTGCCGTTACCAAACAAATGCATAGGGCTTAGAGAAGTGTATGACACTGGATCAATGGCATTCACACCAACTCGATTTCATTAAAGAGAAGAATATAGCTCTACGATTGATGGAACCCTTTTCTGTGCGTTGTGGCACCTTCATCCACTAAATTAAACTGCACTTCCATGAGTTCCTTCCAAATTATTGTCTCGTACCATCTCACAATGCGGCAACCTTACTATAAAGAGAATTGCATTAATATGGTGTGGCATGATGTGGTAGTTCATCTTCGTGATGTGGTCTAGTATATATTTCTACTTTTTTATATATTTTCTTATTGGTTATTAATGTTCATAAACGGAATAAAGTACTCAATAGGTGGAAGTTTTAGTTGGATATGAGGTAACTCCAAAGCCTTCTTGCAGATTCTTACTTAATTCGTTATAAAGAATTGGTTCATATCCAAACCCGTGCAGTTCTATGATTCAAATATAGTCTATTAAACTGTTAAAGGGTTAGTCGTAGTCGTATACACACGACTGTAGCGCTCTTTCTTGTTGGCATATGCAATTTTTCTCGGCACACGCGGCGTATGAGTGATGCGCGTGAAGGCAAGTGGGAATTGTCTGCTGGTGTATGAAAATAAGTGTTCGTCTATATATATATTTGTGTGTGTGTGTGTGTATGTAGGAGCGCTTTTCTGTATATTTTCACATACGAAAAATATATAAATAAAACATTTATTCAAAACAATTCACGTACGTAAAACATTTATCTTAACGGCCTTCCTCGAGATCTCCGCTACGCAACAACCATAGTTTCTATATAAGACAGTATGTGTACGATTCATATACTGCATATTGTACATAAGTGTGTGTAAATGAAAATTTATGTGTTGTTCTTGTGCTACATATTTACACATTAAAATGAAATAATCCAAAAATCCGGCCAACAAAGTTTATGCCTTAAAAATTTTTGAAATTTAATTAAACGCCTCGTTACGAGGCTATCCTTGCTTGAGAGTGTGAAGTAAAAAGGGCTTAGCAGACACACAGAGTCAAGCGGAGTCAAGTCGACTAGAGTCAAGTGTCTACTCTCGAAATGCCCCAGGATCCATTAGTTTTGTATAGTTTAGTGCAAGTTTGTTGCAGTGTCGAGGCCGCCCAAAAAAATGAAAAAAAAAACAAAAAAAATTAAGGAGAAATCAGGCGGAGCAGCAACTGTCGCAGTCACTTGAAAGTGAATAGCAGCAGCTGCAGTAGCACGAAAAAAAAAAAAAAACCAAACCAAATTCAGGAAAAATCCAAAACAATTTTGTTGACAATCAACTGCAGTTTTCGGTCTTGTTGTTCTTGCTGTTGCACTTGTTTTTGCAGTAAGGACACTTGTTCATTTCTCGCAAAGAGTAGAGCGGAAGGCAAAGAAAATACTCGAGTGCAGCAATTCAAGCAACATTTGCAAAATTTCAATTGAAAAGGCAGTGAGGCTGTAGCTGCATTACTATCTACTAGCATTACACTTGAAGCATAGGACATCATTTGCACGCCTATCTGAACACGCCTTCCACACACTGCAGCACACCCACGTCGCCTACGCCGGCAAATGAAGGACAAATATACAAAAAAAAAACACACACAGTTACAGATACACAGACAGACAAACAGCATCTGTGCAAGCATTCGTCACTGACAAAGTTTTGTTGTATATAGGCGGAGCGAGCACTGGTGTCCAATGTTTTTTGTTCAACATCTACTCTTGTGTAGTATGTTCCAACGGATAGAGTCAAGATGATGCATTTGTGCTTGTCGTGTTTCGGATTTTCTTGCTGTTGTCATTGCTGTTGTCATACACGCGCAACACACATCTCCAACTCTTTTGCATCGAACAAGACAGCCCTGCAGCATTTGCGGTTTGCAGTCCTTTCTCCAATTTGCTGATCTGACCTCCTGCATTATTATTACATCTCAAGCAGCTGTTACTGCTTCTGTCAATCCAAGGCATTAGTTTCTAACAATGTCGTCCTTCCTACTGATTGCCAGCTGTGATGGCACATTACGCCTTAGTTTTAATTTTCTAATTACATTTCTTCATTTATGAGATGTGCTGCTGCTGCTGCTGCTGCTGACCTGGCCATGTCTGTCACTTCTGTGTCGCCTTGCTTCAAACTGAAGGTTGCTTCACTCGTTTTCATAAATAAATATACCAAAAATGACATCTGTTCTTGGCTCACAGCCAATGTTTACCGCTCAATAGTAGTTCCCAATAAAATCCAAGTCAGCTGTAGGCTTCATCACACAAATGCGACAGTTGCGATTTCAATGTGTTATTATGGATTTCATATTACATTCTACGAATAACATAAATACATATTTCCCAAAAGATTTAAGTTTTAATTAAAAGCTTAGCTCTTGTGGTTTTCTGAAGGTCTTTTATGTTGGATACTCGCTTAGATTAATATTCTTGTAAGAAAAATATATTCGTTCTTGATACGATTATATTTCGCACAATCAAAAACAAGCTGACAGAGTTTGTGCACTGTGTAAGATGGCAGTATTTGAACTACTAGTTGTATCAGATGATTTAAATTATATAAAAGTGAAATTAAGTTAATGCTGTAAGCAAAAGGAAATATCAAAATAAAACAATTTCTTTACATGTGTCTAACTGTGTTCCATATTCTCGCCATCTTTGATACACTGTGTTAGAAGTAAGTGAGAACCTTTTATAATCAATTGGAACATACTAATCAAAAAGATTGCAATTTAGTCACTAGATGATAAAGCTTCTACATAAAAAAAAGATGAGTTGTCACGGGTCACGCAAACATAGCGTTGTTACTTTTTAAGCATGCTTCCAGTGGCGTAACTATACCATCTGGGGCCCTTGGCAAATTCTTTTGATGGGGCCCTATCAGTAAAAATCGTCACGTTGTACTCAGTTTAATTGTAATAAACTTCGAGATTTTCAGCGTATTCAATTACACGTTGTATATGTCTCACTAATGGCCATAGGCCTCCTATCTTAGGCGAGAGGGAATGGTCTGTAGTCCCTACGCTAGCCAAATGCGTATTCACATTCATCCATAGAACATAATATCTCAATGCATTCATCATCTATTCGCTAGCTTTTCGGTGAAGGAACAACATCGTGAGGAAAACTGCATACATTTACAATGAAATAAAAATTTATTTCAATAAGATATTTATTAAGAAAAATCTTTTTTCGACCTTTCTGTTCCGCAAAAGTGTCTATAACATCATCAAAGTTTAAAGATCGGGCCATAGAATTTTCAATAGACAGAATATCCAAGTTACATAACCAGTCTTGTCTCATAGAGTTTCTTAAATAGGTTTTTATCCATTTTAGTTTTGAAAATGATCGTTCAGCACTAGCTGTAGTAACAGGAATTGTAAGAAATAACATTAATACTTTAGGAAAGCTGCAGGACATAAAATGATTTTTTATTATTAATAAATCAGCAAGGTCTCTAATACACGAAGATTTTTCTATTTCGTCTCTGAAAGTGAATCGAAAACTGAGAATTTCTCTGGCCAATGATTCAGATATGTCTTTTTTATATATCTCAACAAATTCTAGAGCTTTTTTTAATAGATCAGTGTCATTTAAAACTTTTTAAGTGGAAGGCTGCAAAACACTGAAATTTTAAACAATTTCATTCATTGGAAGGAAACGCGATTTCAGTTGGTTTATAATGATGTCTAATACTCAATAAAATATGTTCAATTTGAACAAAGTTTCCGGATCTTGGAGACGCTCATCTTCGCAAACAGCTTAATTTCTTTCATCTGATTTGCAATTTAACAGAATTGTTTTTGTAGCGCTTTTTGGACTTCATCAAACCGAACTTTTAAAGCAAAAACGGCATCAGGTAGGGCTTAATGTTTTTAATGTTATGGAAGTTAAAGACTCACTTTCTCTATTAGATATAAAACTTGATAAAATATTCCATCTTTTGATACTATGCCCATCAATAACCTCTATGCATATCAATAACCTGTCTCACTGCATCATTGACTTCTAAATTTAAATTATGAGCAACACAGTGAACATATATGGCATTTGGCTCGACATCTTTTATGAGTTTTTGAACTCCACCATAAGTCCCTTTCATTGTGTTAGCACCAACATATCCTTGTCCTCGACACATATTTAGAGGAAGAGTTTTGTCATTTATGAATTTAATAATATGCTTGGACTTCATGAAATCCTAAAAATTTTTCTTTAATGACAAGTGCCTTTGGGATCCCATTACCATATTTTTTCGTAACGTAAGACAGGAATCCAGATGAATTTTTGGTGTCTCGTGTCTTTGTATGGCATCTACAATATGTTACCAGTCGTCATAGCCCGCAATCCAAATATTTTGTATTTTCTTAGATGCCCGATTTGCGAATAATCAACACGGTTCACAATACGCCTTCAGAAGTATTAAATAATAGGGTACGTTCAAGTTTCACGCCAGACTTGGAAACAATATAGTAATGTTTTTCTAGAAAAGATCTATTGTCACTTTCTTTTAAGAAAGGACCCTTAGATTTACAATGTCCGTTTTCAATCACGAACCTTTTCACTTGATCAGTTAGCTCCTTAAAATTACCCTTATTAGAACATATGGCGAAGATACAATATTGTTCATGCTAAAATATAATTCTCTTTGATTTTTGCTAGTACCTTGTTGTGGTTGTTCTGGATCTGGGTAGTCACTGGTGTTGGGTGCTGCATCTAATAATTCTGGTATACTTTTAGTAAGGTACAATTCTTCACTTTTGAAGCACTGTTCACTCGACTTTTCATTATTTAAGTCATCATTTTTCAAGTACTGACTAATTTTAGGTAGCTTTTTATTTTTTTCTTCAGTCTCCCTCTTTCGTTTTTCGCTCCCACTTTTAGATTTTCTAGAACTAGACATTTTAATATCTAACTTTCACAATCAACTTTACTTTGTCACCATTTTCATATTCAATAAAAGAACAAATACGAAAAATCAAAGATACAAATCATCAATTGTCAAAATAATCACACAAAGAATACGCAGTCAGTAGAGCCCTCATAAAAAAATATCTAATCCGGAATTCCCCTAACATAGTGTTGCTAGCTCGCCCCAGCAGCAGCGCCACGAAACAAGTGAAAACAAAATGAGGAATTCCCCGTCTTCGTCATTAACATCGTTAGTAGTTTCTATTGACTAGCATTGAAGATTTTTAGAGACAGTTTATGTAATCTCATTATAATTTGTTGACTCAAGACATAGGATAGCTTCGAGCGAAAATGCAGCAAGTTCATTAGAAATGCGTAGCTTGAAAAGCTTCTAAGTTGGCTGCATAGTTAAAGTTAGTTTATCTCTCTTAGTTTATGATAGAACCTAATATATCAATGACTGGTAGATGATCAGATGAAACTTCATTGTAAATAGAATAATAAGTGCAGAGTAAAACGCATGATTTTCTGATCTGCTGATATACAAGACTGTGTAGTTATTAATTCTTCATATATGAGGTAGTCCTAAGGCAATTCTATATTTGTACAATTATAATCACCGGCCGCAATGTTCTGCCCGATGGTAAGCGATAATATTAATGGGCAGCTTTAAACATACTCTTCAAGTGACTCAGCTCTTGTTGTTGGTGGCATGATAGTTGCAGTCACTTTTCTAAGCGACCAGAAATTAAAATGATAATCTTTTAGTGGTTTCTCTTAACCAATATCTACTTCAACACCAATATATTCTGTAATCACCTTGTACAGGTGAACAACTTCCATTTTTTCCAGTCAATTTTTTTCTTCTGGTATATAAAATGCGTTCCAAGGTCGTCCATAAGTGTAATCTCATATTTTTACGTTTTCTTTATATCGGAGTATACGTGGCATCGTCAATATCATCATTTTAACTATGTTCATCTGTCTATTCATTTGCTGACCATCTGTCACACTGTGTCGATCAAGGCTATGCAAGTCCACATGAGAGTTCCTACTCTTGATCTTACAGTTCTACAACGTGCCTTCGGCTTCAAGATTAAGAGAACAATTTTCCTTGCTGCAGGTTCAGTGGTTGTCCGACGTACAAGAGGAGAGCTTAGGTCTGACTGAGGAATAAAGGCTTCTTAGTGAGTGTGTACTCTGAAACTGGCACGATATGTGGGAAAGTAATGATAAGAGGCGGCCTACTTATGAGTACATCCGTAACGTCACGTATGTTGTGAATATGCATAACTTTGGGTTGAAACTCTGTCATGGCTTTGGGCTGACTGGTCATGCGTTATGGCGCCTACATATCAGTTCTACTTAGTGGGTTTCATGAGAAGACTTTTAAACAAGTTCTCTTTGAGTGCGCACTTTACATGGATGTCAGGTACCTGACAGCGTAGAAGGCTGTACGTCGTGATGGTGGGTATGAAGGGAGATGTATACTCTGGAAATTTTATATTGTTTCATCTGTCGCATTGCTATTCATACAGCTTTACCTGAAATTTTTAATGAGTCAGCAACCCGTAACTGCTCGTGAATTGCAAGTATAACTAGTATTTCTCGTAGTTAACGGGTTGACGAGAGCTTAAATCTACTACAACGGCGGTCAGAGGCCCTCGAAGTCTACATCACAGTTATTTCGTCCTGGTCATTTAAGGGACCTTACGAGGAGTGGTTGCCTACCAAATATTGCAGCTTGAAGTGAAGTTGCGTTCACAACCGAATATTGGGACCCATAGACCAACAGAGGTTTTAGATAGGTCTCAACTCTACTCACTACAGAGCGAAGATGAACGTCCGAAATAACGTGACTTCGTTTTGGCGCCTGTAGAAGCAACACTGTGGGGACGCTTATTTACACTTACCAATACTGTGCTCGACCCTTGGGCTTAAGCCAACGCGGCAGGCATCGCCGTGAAACCACTTGAACATGCTGTCATGTTTGGTTGAGATGTAGCAGTGAGTATTATGTTGTTACAACATGGTAGGGAAAGGTAAATCTGCGAGAGAAATAACACCTGTACTCTCGTCAATCGGATCACCGGTTGGCGCTAATATCACAGAAATTATGTTAATGGTTTTTAGTCTAGTCTTATTAAATCGCTATAGCTGCGATCGGCAGTCCTTATAAAGTATGCATGTATTCTTTAATGCCTGTGGTGTGTGCGTTAGAGTGCAAGAACCCCCCTATTTTCTGGATAGCTTGTCCAAAAGTTATCCACAAAACTTTCGCAACACATATACTCTACTTCATGAAATGTATGCGCTTAAAGTCTTTGTGATATTGAATCAAAAGTTTGTACGTTAGGCGTTTTATAATCAGCATCGCCAAGCTAATATTTATATAATTTTCCGATGTTAACTAATTAGGCCCTGTACCGAAGGTACAAGAGCCTATTGGGTTTGTGCAAATGTATGTAACAGGTAGAAATAATGGTCGGAGACCCCCCAAAGTTACCCACATTATGGTCAGGAGTGATATAGACATGTCCGTCTGTCCGTCCGTCCGTCCGTATGAACGAAAGGATCTCGGAAACGGTAATAGATAGAGACTTCGTGTTTTTTGCATTCGACTAGGACTGCTCCGGAATTTCACAAGTTTATTTTAAAAACTTGCCCCTCCCCCCTTCCCCATAAAATCATCAATAAGTATGCCAGTATAGAGATATCGTCCTTCTTAGCCCAAATCAAAAAAGTTCATCAAAATCGGATAATAAATGGCGATTTTATAAGCAATTGAATTTGAACGACCCCCCTTTCCTTTTCATTCATATTCGCGCAGTGAGAAGTGGTCATGTGTTTGGTCATAAGCTCGGGAAACATTTAATGTGTTTGTTAGGCGAACTGAACTGGTACAGGGCCTCTTACAGTCGGTTACGCCCGACTGAAATTTCCTTACTTGTTTTTTTTGTGTTACTTAAATAATTTAGAATATAATTTATTAAATTGTATAATTGTTCTATATGTAGCCTTTTTGTGTGCCGCATGTAGTGTAATACTGCGTAGAAGTATTTGAGGCTATACCAATGCTTGACACTAATATATCCCGTATGCAGAATACAATTAGCTGCTTATACAAACATTTAACGAATGCTTACTAAAGTCAAGTGATCAGTTGTTTGACGAGCTATGTGGCGTGCGACGACATTGGAACCGTATATCACTGATGTCCAGTGCATCCAATTTTGACCAAAAACTACATTGACCGAATCATGACCATAATTCTCATCGTTGTTAAAATATCATTTAAGCAGACCACCAACACGCAAACCACAGCACACGCTCACTATTTGTGGATGCAATATAGTCTCTTGAAGCACATATTTTAGTGCGCTTCAATTTGCACAGAATTTTGGCTGTAATTTTTAATAACAAAATGATGCTCGCTCGTGAGCTTCACCATGGTAAAAATGTAAATGTTTTGAAGTTGATACAAACAAAAAATGAAAGACATAATTTTCAGAGCCGGAGATATAAATTTTTAAAAGTCTATACTAAGCGCATAAGTCGTGAAATTTAATACTTTCGCAATTTGAAAGTTTTCTTTGAAATGGAGCAGGTTTTATTTGCTACTACTCTTAGATATGCGTTGACACGTTCATTAAGCGAACCGATCTGGACCAAAAAAAAATATTTTATAAGGATTAAAGTAAAGTAAATCAAATTTAGCATTTCTTGTAGATTTATCAATATCAACAAACTCGGAATGATGAGTAGGTTTGTTTGGTAAGTTCCAATTTCTCTAAGGGAGGGCTTTTAGTAAATTCTTTGAGTATATGTTATCTAAAAAAGAAATAGGAGAGTACAAATAAAAAAAAAATAATTTTAAGGCTCTATCTATTACAGTCTGCAAGTGCCCTATTTTCAGATGGACAATAACACAGACTGACGGATGGACATGTGTAAATTGACTCGTCTTTTCTTGATGATTAAGAATTTATACACTTTATGCCGTCTGCCGTGAATCCGTCTGTCAGTTACATACATTACATACAAACGTAATTTAATTTGTACCTATTTCCCCTATGGGTATACAAAAAATGGCCGATTTGACGTGAAATAAGTCTGAGCTGATCACCGAAAAGACGAATTTAAAAATCTCAGAAAATATGAGAAAATTATTAAAACCTTTGGTTGCCCAAGAGTTTATAAATTATCTTATTTTTTTTTTTTTTTTAATAATTAAAACAAGCTAAAGATATTAAAATAATCAGAGGCTGATAGATAGTTGGAAAGATGTCTCAGCCCAGATATGCTCTAATATTTTCGAAGACCTATTATAGAATTTCATTATTTTTTTACTGGAAGCTGAAAATGTGCAAAAGAAATGATAGTTTTCTTCCTGGGTCAACGTAGACACTCTGCAAAAATCGTTGTGTGGGACTTTTATTCGTGACACGGAAAACATTCAAACATATTCCTATGCTGAGACTCAGATGAAAGATCTGTACCGTATTATAATGCCTGGAGAGTTCAGCAAAACAATATCTTTTTGGTCATCAAAATTAAATATTTAAATGTCTGTCTGGAAGAACTTTGGGAACCAAAAAAAAAAATAATAATTTCGGTCTAACTCAGCAGACATCCGTACCAATTTTTTTTTTTTTTGCCCATCAATAAAAGTAATAAATAATATCGGTTGTGGCTCAGGAAGACCATTAGCTTCCTCTGTCTGAAATATTATACTGGAAGATTTATTATTCTGTTGTATGGAAATGGTGTATGCAGAACATCAGGAGAAGTTTATATAATCCCATGAAATACAGTTTCTTAGTCTATTTATCAGTTTTATAACTCTATTTTCTAGAAAAAGTTTTGAGATCGTTGTTTGTCGCCGACGTTGTTCCCGTCGTGTCAGCATTTATATTTTATTGCCTACTTTAAGTTGCGTAGCTCCTTTCCTGAGCTTTATGCATGCATGCAAATTCCACGAGCGAAGCGTGTGTTGCGGTGGAATCGAAGTGCGGAACGGTCTAAGCGAGTGGTTTACGAGTGAGCAAAGCGAACCGGTAGGGACGGCGCCCACAAGCCATATTAAAAATACTTATTCTTAATCATTTTAAATTATTAAAGTCATCAAATTTATAAGCCTCCTTGTACGAACTTGAGATCCGAGCAATGTTTCTACTTTTTTTTGCTACACATAGACGTGAGCCTGAGCTTCATAGACGTGATCACATCCACGTTATAAATTTTTGATTTGCTAAGGATTTTTTTTTGTTAAGCAATTGATTATTCTTACACAATATGTTCATTTAATACTTCTGCTCGGCTAATTCTGTTGAAAATTTATATAAAGGAACTAATATTAAGTATCTTGTAAAGCATTTAAATTGTTGTGACAATATATTTCGATATGAACAGATGGTTGTTACGAATGCCCAACTCTTCCGAAGTGAAAATTATTTGCATTTCTTTTTTTTTCTTATAAAATATGAATAGGTTGCTAGAATTGTAGGCGATGGCGGCCGTCCAACTTATGTTGGTACATTTTTGCTACTGTGTAGATTTCACAATTTCCGTACACTTCCGCTTGTATATTCCGTGTCACATATTTTTATATGTTTTCCTTTTATTTTTGTGTTTTTTTTGTTTTTGTTTTTTTTGTTTGGGCGCATATCCGCTTCAAGAACAACCAAAACAACAGCAATAACAACAACCGCGCTAACAAAGGCACCGAAATTGGGGACATTTGGGAGCTGTAGCTGGACATAAGGATGTACAAACAAGTGGACAGACAGATCTGGATTCCATTGCTACACGACAGAGTAACCTAACACGCTTCATTGTATAGTTTTAGCGGCCCGTACCGGTGGCAAATCGCACATACACATAGCCCGTAATACAATATACTCGGTACACAACACATCCGTGCAACATGCCGAGACAACAATGTCCTTTTGTTCTTATTCCGTTTCGGTTGTGGCTGTTTCTGCTACTGGTTTTGTTCTTCTTGCCTTTTGTTTGAAACGCTGTGTTTTCTGTTTTCATTTTATGTAAAAAAAAAAACAACAGAAAAAACAAGAAAAATGCAAATAATTTCTTAAAAATTATTGTTGTTGCGACGAACGCCGCGTTTTGTTTGCGGCTTTAAGCGAGTGCCTTTCATTCGCCTCCAACTCGTCTCTTTTCACTCTTGGAGTAACACTCCATAGCTGCCGCACGAGAATGCTTCACCTTGAGAATGATTTACGATAGAAATGGTGGTTTTTAATTTGCTGAATCCTTGTAAAATGTTTGTTTGTCTAGTTCTTCTGTTGTGTAAAGTTTTTTGTTCTGAGTTTTTCAAAACAAAATTTCATATTGTCTTTCTTCTCTTTGGCGGCTTCTTAATGAATTGTTGACTTTGCCTAAAGTATTTTGTAATTTATTTGATTAAACTTTCATTTTCTTGTGTAAAGAAGAAACAAGCATAAAGAATGAAATGATTTTTGTCGGCTTTACATAGTGCAACAATTGCAAAAATTCTTGCATTAAGACCGAGCATTTCTGGTGCGTTTTTTTCCATAGAAAACCTAAAGAAACTTTTGTATTTCTTTTGTGGCCATAAGATTGAATAAGAGTAGCAACAAACTTAACTTTTAGAGACGTTAAATATGCTCGCATACGAAGTGAAATTTTAGGCCTATCTAAAAGATCAGAAGGTGCTACGTCGTATAGAAAAAGCAAAGCACAGGTTGATGTAAGGCTATCATCTTTAAACAAATATTGACCAATGATTCCACCTTCATTAGCCTTCAATGTTCCTTTTTGTTCATCACTGAACAATTTTTTTTTCCAAAATAAGGATCAAGAGTAACCTTGTTGTTGGCTCATTCATCGCAACTGCCAATCGGCTTAAATTTATACATGAGCTGGATCTTATAATCTTGCAAAATTTTCAACTTCTAAGACAGATTCTCAAAACTGCTTTGAGATTGCTCTCCGGCTTCTTAATATACATGTGTGCAGTGGAGATATATCATCTGCTACATGGATGTGAGTGCCAAGTAGGTCATTGGTTACATCAGTAATCACATTTGTAAAAGATGCTACTATGTGTACAATAAGCAACTTAGAGTCTTCCCACGAACAATTAATACCGACTTAAATTAAAATCTATAAGTCGCTAATAATGACATTCCTACCGTATGACTCAAAAGCATGGACGGTATTTGAATAAAATGTTTGCGCGTTGGAAGTCTTCTGCGTAAGGCTTTTGGACCTATTAGTATTGGCTTTTAGTTCTGATACCGTATGAACGAAGAGCTGTTTAAGCTGTGTGAGCACTCTACTGGTCATCTTATTCAGATGTATGACATAGCTCCAGCACACATGTTTTATATGGAGGCAAACATGCTTTGAAATGACTTTTTATGGAACATTTTTTAAATACTTGGAATTCAAAACAGCATGCATCTAACCGCAATAGATCTCAGCAGGGCGGGAAAGTCCTAATAAACAAAGATTTTAATTGACTACTGCAGCCAAACAATTCAATATTTTGTATCATTGGACTTATTTGTGGAAATGCCTTTCAAGTGCCATTCAAATGCAATCTAATTAATAATTCGTGGAATAATTATTTGTAAATCTTAATCATATAAAAATTTTTGCAATATTTATTTATTTTTGAAGTACAATTTTTTACCAGCGGATGTAAAATAAAAAATGGCCTCAAAATGACATGGTTCGGTAATACAACGGAATTGGCTTTTGTATTATTTTAAAACTTTGCATACTTTTAGGCTTTGCTCTGTATAAGGCTATAAGTTGCTGAAATAGAAGTTCAACTCACTGTAAAAATCTCACTGTTACGAAAACGGATGACCTATGTTCCTAGTTAGTAGACATTAGAGCTCATTAAGTACTCGTAAAGGCCCAAGGGGACATTAAAGTAGTACGTAACACAATTTTTATCCACTTTTTACCTTTTTATTATTGTCAATATTAACTTGAAGTGCACGTTGGTGGCTTGTATGGACCAACACCTATTGGATTTGGAGAAGTTGGAATGGATTTTGGATTAAATTAGGAAATATTTTAAACAATCTGTGAAAATTTTTTCACTATTTTATTTAAATACTTCTTTGCAAATATTGATAGAACATGACATGACTCCCTTCCTCAGGGAGAGGATTAGGGTTAGCAAGCCTACTCGTTCTGAGGTTTTGTATGAACAAATTTTATTGATGATGATGTCGATAATTTTGCTAGCTTTCATACAAATAAGTACCACTTTTTTCTGTTTTTGTTTGTAAAAATATTTGTTGTTGTTAATTTATATAGATATGCCGAATTTGGTTTAAATTCTAGGGTATCGTTCACATTAAAAAGTTGTACTCCTCTCATAGTTTTTGAATGAGAAAAATTGTTTCTTGTCATTTTAGCCAAAAATGCAAAATTTGGTGTAAATTTCTTAAATTCCAATGATATATTTTTTATATAGGTCCATATAAATCCCCGGAAGAGGTCCGTTTTCTGGTTTTGTAAGACTATGCCAGATATCTGAATCGAGTTTGATTTTAGAACAATTTTCGATAAGTTTGCTGATAAACTTTAATTTAAAATATTTAAATCTTTCTAATAACATTTTCTCTTTTCCTTTTTTTCAGGTATGTTCTAGATCAAATCTATGCTTTACTGCACTCAGCTGTTCGGTAAGATAATTTATTATATTCTAAAACGTTCAATACAAATGGAGTTTTTTTCTTCTACATTGAAGCCTTCCATGAATATGACAAATGCCTTGTCCAATTTGCCCAATTTGCTGCCATGCCGAATTGAATTCATTCCAAAGAAAACGAAACAAGATTAAAATGAAAGCAAACCAAAATTATTATATGTATATTTCCTATAATATTCCACGCTTTTGTGATTCGTGAACAATGGTCGTGACCAACAATGACAGAAGGGCAAAATACGACAACAATTGATTTTCGCATCTTGTAAAGAAATCATACAAGGGCGCATTGTATCGAAAATGGAGCGCACACAGCTGTTGTCAACCTTATCAAATTTAATTTTCTTCAAAACTTAAATACATTTGATTAGGGCCAGACGAAATTGGAGTTCAAAGGGTAGTGTAAACGACAGAATGTATTGTGCTTTATTGAAATCTTAATAAATCAAAAGAAACCAACCGAGCCAATTGCTTTTCCGCGCACTTGTGACAGAGGTCACAAGCAGACATATTGACTTGACGAACAAGAGCCTGAGCAGCAGGAAACGGAAACGGAAGTCGGCGAACTTCGATCTCCACCCACACAACAGGCGCAATGCTCTCGATTTTCTTCAACGCTTCACTAGCTGGTAATTTTAGTCATTTTATGTCGGCAATAAATGTTTTATCTGCCATTTCGAATGGCTGCCAGCTGCGTTTGTGCGTGCAGTCCTCAGCCCGAATCCGTGGGTCCAGTAAATCGACCAACTAACCTTCCGATAAGCGCATGAACGGCATGTTTTATTATTACCGCCTTCGCTGCCCTCGATTCCGGCTGTCTGACAATTGCCGATTGTATTTGCTGCCAACTAAAATTTGCGTTCAGTCGCTTTGATAGCGGCAACAGCAAATCGATTTAAAGACCATTAAAGTCGACCCCCTGATCTTGGTCTTGCTATCGACCACCTTCAGCTGGCTTGGCACACTCATATGTTATGGTATTTGGGTCTGAGTTTATCGTCATTGACTGAAATTATTTCATTATTGTCTCACTTTGCAACTGTGTGTATATATGTGTATAAGTCTATGCATTTGTGTGTGTGTGTGTGTGTAAGTGTGTGTGTTTGCAATGGCCAGTGTGTTTGTGTTTGACATTTGCTCGCAGCGTTTACATTATGGATTTATAAATTGCCCATTAAATTAGAGATATTTTCTTCTTTGAGCCAATGAACCACTCAAACACACACA
Source organism: Leucophenga maculata (assembly GCA_035044805.1). Classification (NCBI taxonomy): domain Eukaryota; kingdom Metazoa; phylum Arthropoda; class Insecta; order Diptera; family Drosophilidae; genus Leucophenga; species Leucophenga maculata. The sequence goes on from JAWNNP010000404.1 coordinate 21,340, forward strand.
CAGACACACCCAAGCACACAATGAATATTTCATTGGATTAATTTTAAGTGAAATTTATTTTCCACAATGAAAACAACTTAAAGAGAAATTTGCATATCTTTGCAAATTTAATTACAAATTATTCCAAATATAGCAAAAATTGCGGCAGAAAGTTGAAATATTTTGTAAAATTCTTTGGCATAGAAATAATTATTTGCGGATTGCAATAATTCATGTTAATAAATACAATTTATGCAAATGAAATTTATTTCAATGAAAATAAATCTTTTAAAATTTAAAATGAAAGAAAAGCTGTTGCTTTTTCTTTCTAAAATATATTTAAAATAATTTTAATATCTTTAAAATGGCTTCTTTGAACACTTTTTGCTAAAGTTAATACTTTCTGTCTTATGAATTATATGTGCGGTCCAATTCTGATTGGATAGCATTTTGCATTTTGAATACTGTGTGGTTCTACTGCCATGTCTAGTGTGGTTGTATGTTTCATAACCAAATTGGAATGCATAAAAAGTGCACAGCACAGAATGGGTATTCAGAGGCTCCCCAGCGACGTTTCTGAGCTGTTTCAGTTACAAAATAGTCGCTTTTGGTTTTCCCAAGTGATAACCTGTCAAAATTTTTGCCACAAATGTAGACTTCTTTACACAACCCCATCATCTATTTATAAACTGTGAAGTTTAGATTAAAACCAACAAACACAAAAAAAAAATGTCTAAAGATTTTTGTTGATCTTCCCAGCCTTGTGAGTGAAAATCACTTGAACTTCTATCCGTCAATAATCTCAGGTTCTCTCGCAGTACTTAACTTTTCGCTAACTATTCTGCAGTTTCGTTTCTTCGAATTTTTAAACGGACAGCCTGCTCCCTGTGCCATCTAACATCGTTTGACTATTCTTGAGAACTTCTCCCAGTCCGTTTTCTTCGAATTTTCAAACGCACTTGCTTCTCCCTTTGCCATTTGACGTCGAACTCTATTTTATAGCAACCCGAGTAGGAACACTCGCTGATTCTTTAAATAAACTTCGCACGGTTCTAGTAAGTTGATCATCCCGGTAGCACACACTTAAATAGAATATTTTCAATAAGTGATTGCCCTCTTTTATTATCGTTCTTAAGTTTTGAGCGCTAGCGACACAACCTTCATCGATACCTTCTTTTTGAGCCTGCTAAACGAAAGCTGTATTGTTTTCCGAAGATTAGGCATCTTCTTTATACGGTAGATAAACGAAGACAAGGTATTGGTATCTTCCGTTTCTTACATTGCATACAGCTACTGTGAAATAGTTTTTGTTGTAACAAGGAAAGAAAATAATATTAGTCATTGTTCTTACTGACATACATGTATTTGTCTTATTTTCGACTTTTGAGGAAAGAAGGTTTTAACTGAAGCTCCAAGCTCCAACTTTTTCGCTTTAAAGCACATAGTTCATAGGACCAAGTCTACAATCACTTCGTCCATAAAAAGCAGCAGATGCAGCGATGGCAAGTTCATCTACAGCACCTTGAGTACATTCGTCAGATCTAGCATTCATCTTCAGGATAGTTGCCCGATAGCATTCTAATCTAAGTTTAGGTATGCCTTGCTTTGGCAGAATATGATATTTAGACAACAGACCAATCCAGAGATTCTTTGCAGTTCCATTAACTCGTTTCAATCATTCTTCCATAGTCCAGTTCTTTGCATTCTTCTGCATTCCTCGTTTTGGCATTTGATCATACTAAGTATAGTTTGGTCCTCCACAACAGTGGATTCGTGCCTTAATGATTACAAAAGCCTGTAAAATTCACTTCTTTTTTATTTTTGATAGTAAAGTGGTCTACTACGAACATTTGTCCACGGAAGACGATCCGGAGTTCCAAAGTTGCTTATTGCGTCTATATGTTGTAAAAAATTAGGTAAAGAGCCAAGAAAAACCTACTTTTGACACACTTCTGACGTGATTGGCAATTGATTATGTTCAGTGGTTAGAAACCACAAAAATATCAACAAAAGAAACATGCAGGCCTGTCTTATTATTTCAGGCAACTGGTCCATGAGACGATATCAACTTTTGCGTCTATACCCACAAACTAGTAAATTGAACGATTCCTCGTTGGAACTGGAAACCAAACCTTGAAGCCCTGATACCATTTGATGTCATCGAAATAGATAAGGAACGAGTCCTTAGTTTATCATGGTTAGCAAACATAATAATCTTTTTCAATACTCACCAGTTAACGTTTGTAAGCTTCCCTTGTAGGTCGGGCTTCGAGCTTAAGCGGTCGGAAATTTTTTGTTGGCTTGTGGCCAACAAACCTTAGTCGTATCGGTATGTTGCCATTCGCCATTCGTACCCTCTAGTTGGTCAAGTGTATTTTGCAAAACAGCTGCGGTTATGAATCTCTTTGAAAAGATGTTGCCCTTCTACTTGCCATTCGTACTATTCTTTTGGGATAGTTTGCAATACATCTGCAGATGCATTTGCTTTTGGCATTCGCCTTTTGTCTTTAGATTCTTCTGTGGGTGCTTTAACTACCATCGATGTGAACACTTTTGCTCTTAGCTGGATGACTCTTCATCGCTTTTCTCTTGTCTATCGCCATTTTTTCTTTGTTCGTTCATTTTCGTTTCCGGCTCTCCAGGGTCGGAGTCTACTCCATCGTGCTTTTGAAGGGAATCTTTGCTTGCCGTAAGTCAAGATTCGACTCTTTGCACAGTTAGACTACCATTATTATTCTCCATCTTCCACTCGTGGGTTTTGTGCCTAGTTGCCAGGGTAGACCGCTCTTAGCTTCAGTTCTCACTTTCGACGATGTTTAGTTTTGATGGTTTTGATGACGTTTTGATTTGTATACCCGGTTCCCATAATGAAAAAGGAAATATTAAGTATGTACACAAAGTATATGCATATATTCTTCATCCCCGTCAAGAGGAGATCTCGATATAGACATGTCAATCTGTCTAGCTGTCCGTATGAAAACCAGAAATTTGGAGGCTGCAATAGATAGAGCCTTCAAATATAGATTTTTTGATTACCCTATTCGTTGTTCAGATCACTTGTATTCATTCAATGCAAACCATGCTCTTCGTTCTTAGTTTTTGTATGAACAAATTTTATAGATATTGTTAAATTTGCCAGATATGCCTAATTTGGTGGGCCAGATCGGTCCACTAGAAAGGGTGGTTCAAATCTGTCCCACCTTCCAGTGATATTGTGTAAAACAAAGTACGTTGTTGTGGCAGATTCTGCTAGAAATGCCGAAATTAGTGTATCTAACTCAATAAAATATCCTACATGGATGTAGTTAGAAACATATCCCTTGTGCAAATTAAAGATGGTGGTACAGGGCTATGGGGGTACACGGTATTTCGAGGTTATTCTTTGCTCTATTAGACAATGAGTTTTCCAGTGTTTTCGATGGCCATGCTGGCTTTTCTCTCTTCATTGGTGATTCGGATAATGTCATTCGTTCTCCTTTTGTATAAGTTGATTATTTTTTATTAAAATGGGAAAATTTAAAACATATGAAATAATAAGACTTTACAATGATTTTAATGCGTACCAATAAGGCCAAAATGAAGCCGTTTCCCAATTGCGAAACAAAAAACTTTTTAAACATTACCTCAAACATTGAGGTACGAGTATTATACAAACACAAAGACAGATGAACAGATAGACATAGCTAGAGCAAAGTATTACCGAGATGATCTGGAATTCACATACTTAATGTGGTTATAAGGCATTGTGACGAAACAACCGCATAACCGAGAAGCTTCCATAAATTTTCAGTTTATATTATTTTTAACATTTTTTAAGTTCGTCAGTTTGTAGAAAATAAGAGTTGAGGTTTTTATCAAAATCTAATATAAAAATTAGAAAACAAATATTGAGGCAATACAATGGCAAATGTAAAACGTTACAAATTAATATTCAAACGGATCTAGGAAAATATTTTGATATAAATTTGCTGTACTTTATGGCACCTAGAGAATCTATAGATGTCTGAAGGAAGCCACTTCGAGGGGAATAAAATAATTGAAAAATTAGTTTTATTTAAATTAGCATTTTTCGATTTCGGTTTATTGAATAAAATTTTTGATATTAGAATACATTTTTCTGCATATTAAAAAAAATATTTTCTTTACAAATTGTATTTGTTATGTTAAACTATTTACTATTTGCAGATACATTACGGACATCCGCCGTATATTAATTTCAATAATGTTTAAATACAATTATTATTGCTTAATACTCAGCTTGCCCAGCGCAATTAAATAAACGGATACAATCGAATTCAATTGAGTTAATGAGTTGATTCATATTTAATTACATTTTATTGTAATTATAAACGATCATGGAATAAGTGAAATTAATTTTTAAATTATTAAAATCACTGGGTAAGGGCGGGCTGAGGATAAAGAAAAAAAAAACTTTTTCAATAATTCGAAAAGTTTTATTATTATACAAAGAATGACAAATATGAATATGAAGCAAAAATAAGGAAACAAAATAAAGTTTTAACCAGCTTTAATCGAATTTTTGCAAACATTATGGTTTGGAAATAGTTCGGCAAAAGTAACGCAGAACAATATAACTTAATATGTCACATATAATCATCGCAAGACCAGATAATTTGTAGAACGCCTATTTAATCAATATCTTTATTAAATATTAAAGAGTAAGAAACTTTCCTTAAATACTACTTCAAACCATTAAAAACATTTTAATAAAATAGTAGTACACTGCACACTTTATATAAAGTTTATAAAATATTTAAATTGTTTAAAATTCGAATCTTTTCACAACACATACAAGAATGAAAATCACAAATTTTTGTTACAAATAAGGACAGCAACTTTAAATAAACTAAATTTAGTAAATGCAAAGAACGAAAATACAAAATGAATTTCTTGCCAACTCGTAGTTAGCAAATTTATGAAAGTTTAAAAACATAAAATCTTTTGTTATCTTTTAAATCCGGTTTGACACTTTCATAGATTTACATAAAATATGAATTTTGGCCCAAAACAAAATTCAACAAGAAATTATTCATTTAATTTAACAAATTCTCAGAATAGAAAAGTTTCTTCTTAGTTTGTATACACTTTTGCCGAATGGCCGAAAACTTTCATTCATTGAAAGTCGCATAAAGAAAAGTCAACTGAATTGAGGCATTAATTTTTGAACAAGTGTCAATAATTAATGCGAGATGCTACACCATGAAGAAATTAATGTGAATACTGTTGGAAAGAGACGTCTAGTGATTGCACGATAGAGATAGAGCATGTATAATAAGCGAATGAAATAGAGCGTGCGCTGCGCATAAATTTTACCGGCTAGCAATAATTAAGCATGTCCTCAGCTGAAAATCCTTTTGGATTACATTCATGAAAAATTATGTTTGGGAAATTGAACATGACGTTTATGTCGATAGCAACTGCAGCGGCAGGAAAAGTCCCTCGTAAACAAAGCATACAGTTACTGTGTGAATGAACAAGGTTTGATACAAGAGTTGCAGGTGCGAAAATTAAAGTTATATACAAATTGCAACTATTAATAAATTGTTACTTTTTATTGGCTCAATTGAATAGCTTTATTGCATTAAATATTTTGTGAGTACGAAATAGAGGTAGGCATCAGTTAATTCAAACTTTGAGTCAAACAGAGTAGCATAGAATAATGTATTCTTTTTTGAGTACAACACATACGCAATAATGGGTGGTTTGAACTCTACTGTATGTTGTATGTGCTACGATCGATACTAAAAAATATTAAATTTCAGTGAATGAGTAATGCGAAATAATGGAATGAATGAAGCAATGGACTGAGCGCAGTTACGAAATAATTTTTCAGTACTATGTTCAGACTCAAAGTTGCGGGCTCTGTTTCAGCCTGACAGTTTCGTTGCCGTTACAAAGAGTTATTATACAATAGCTGTGTTTGGGAACTCATCCAGACCTTACATTCTCTTCCATTTAAATACGAGTTTATTCGTATCAATGTTTCTATTACCCACATACATTCATCAAATTCTTTCGAATGTGCGTCCAATCTCATCCATTCGTTTGCAGTTTAAGTACTTCATATAGCTTTATTTTGATTTTGCAGAATGTTCCCATACATTTTGAGGAGACCGGTAATATATTGATAAGAATGTTGTTGAAACAACTTGGGAAAGAGAAACGTAAACCCTAGGTGTCAAGACACAGGAATGATGCCACATCGTTTGGGTACGTTCATAAATCAACAAGTCTTCATTGCGAAAAAAGGAACGAATAAATGATGAAATATTATGCGGTGTCTGTTCACATTCAGGATTGTAATTATTGTAACTGAAACCGTCTAATACTCGAGAAATGCTAATCTACTTCGACTAGATTATTTTGATTCTCATGACGGTCTGCTACCTTGCGCAAATCATCTCTATTGGATATGCATATAGCCACACTTCTCAAAATAACATCTAGGTGCGAATCGAACTATATTAAATTTCTAGAATCTGATGTCATCACCGATTCAAGTGGGAACATCGATCATCAGGATGCTTGATTACTCACATACGTACCTAGCATTGAGGGCATTTTGACGAACAAAGAACATCATCGCTTCTTTATGCAGATGTTCCTCAAGAGTTCGTTACAGACAGTGCCATTGATTCTTACTGATGTCAACAGTGCAGACAGGTGCTTCATAACATAACTCATTGTTCAGAATGTCCCACCAAGCACTTTGTTCTACGACTTTAGTCAATTGTTTCTCTTGGTGGCGTCACCCAAGTATGTAAGTAGGGATTTGAAAGATGCACCAAGTATCATCAGATACTGAACTGTCAGATAACTCAAGCCCCCAGCAAAGACTTCAAGTTCCATCATAATCTCGCTAGTTCAGCAGAAGAATATAACAAGTAAGAAAATCACAGTCGGGCGTAACCGACTGTAAGAGGCCCTGTACCAGTGCAGGTCGCCTAACAAACACATTAAATGTTTCCCGAGCTTATGACCAAACACATGACCACTTCTCACTGCACGAATAAGTGCCTTATAAAACATTTTTTTATGTATGAAACGAAAAGGGGGGTCGCTCAAATTCAATTGCTTATAAAATCGTCATTTATTATCCGATTTTGATGAACTTTTTGGATTTTGGCTAAGAAAGACGATATCTTTATACTGGCATACTTACTTTTTGTTCCGAGGAAATTTTTAGCCTTGGGGGTGATTTTATGGGGAAGGGGGGGGAGGGGCAAGATTTCAAAATAAACTTGTAAAATTCCGGAGCAGTCCTAGTCGAATGCAAAAAACACGAAGTCTCTATCTATTACCGTTTCCGAGATCCTTTCGTTCACACGGACGGCCAGTCGGACAGACGGACAGACGGACATGGCTATATCGACTCCTCTATCACTCCTGACCATAATGGGGGTAACTTTGGGGGGTCTCCGACCATTATTTCTACCTGTTACATACATTTGCACAAACCCAATAGGCTCTTGTACCTTCGGTACAGGGCCTAAAAACGGATGAATTATGGGCTAAAAGCTTAAGACTACAAGTTTTGAAGAACATTTAACAAATTCTCCAAATATATTTAATTCTTACATAAATTCCATTGACGTCCGCACTTGAGGATAAAAAACAGCAAACAGTCGTAAAGCTCTCCAATGTTATATAGGAAGATGCTAAAGGCATCCTACACAAATACAAGTTGAACGGCAAGAAGAGAATACTCCACCCTATGGCACAGTCTTCTTTAACTTTCGATACAATGACTTCGTCGTCGTGCGCTTAACGTCTGTCTATCTGTCTACCCTTAAAGTAGTTTCTTGTTTTGTCTGGTAGCGTGGTGAAGGCCAGGTCTTCAATCAATATTGCACGATCGAAAATATCAAGCAGTATCAAGTCTAGAGCTACCCTCACTACATTCGCATGGGATGAACGAGTCTATCAGCAATAATTTTGTTTGCTTTGAAGATGTGCAATGACCTTTTATTTAGCTTATTCCATTTTAAAAGTAGCTGCTGGAGGAAAGCATCATGAAGCATACATCTTTAGCGATCATATTTAGTTTCCCTTAAAAGTGTTGTATGAGAAAAACCAGTTAGAAAATCTCAGTCGGGCGTAACCGACTGTAAGTGCCGTCCTGTACCAGTACAGGTCGCCTAACAAACACATTAAATGTTTCCCTAGCTTATGACCAAGCTTATGACTACTTCTCACTGCACGAAAAAGTGATTATGAATCATTTATTTGAGTATAAGAAAAAAGGGGGGACGGAAGTATCAAAGGTCGTTCAAATTCAATTGCTTATAAAATCGTCATTTATTAACCGATTTTGATGAACTTTTTGGATTTTGGCTTAGAGGGACGTTATCTCTATATTGGTATACTGGTATTAATTTTAAAATAAACTTGTAAAATCCGAAAAAGTCCTAGTCGAATACAATATCTATTACCGTTTCCGAGATCTTTTCGTTCATACGGACGGACAGACGGACATGGCTATATCGACTCTTCTATCACTCCTGACTATAATGGAGGTTACTTTGGGGGGTCTCCGACCATTATTTGTACCTTCGGTACAGGGCTTAAAAAGTATATTCTGAGAAACAATGAAAGTTTTTTAATAGTGTTTGGCAGAGCTCGTAAGCCTTGTCAGTATATTTAAGAGATTCAACCATCTGGATCATGTGATCTGTAATAAGTTTGTTAATCGGAACTGATACTTGAAGTATTCGCTAGAAATTGATCACGCGTAGCTGACAAGCATACTACTTCCGCGCGAAGCTTTCTTGCAAATATATGTATTCTTCTTTTGATTCTATTGCTTCTTTGAATCAATAGAATCCAAAGATCGGTGAGTAATTGCTCGATACTGAATGTCACACTAAAGCAGTTTCCCTATTTGTAAATAATTAATTCATATTTTAAATAGAGTCTTCCAGACGTTTGGTGTCAACAACAATAGGAATATGGTCAGAACTCAACGCTATAACTAGTGACCACACCATATTTAAATAAAGAAGTCTCCCAGAATATTAATGGTCATCTTAGAGTAGAAAGTGAGAACGGTCTGATATTCATCGATGAATGCCGGATGTTCCCCACTGCCTCTGTTGTGAACGACTATATAAGAGTCAGAGATACTAAATGACATGAGCTGTTGAGCTTGCACTCCAATCCATAGTTTTTACCAATTTCCTATGTATATCGCAGGTCACAGAAAATCTCCAAATATTGGCTGTATAAAGCAATTAAGTTGAAACTCCACTTCCAATGAGATTTCACATCAGTACATCTTTGCATATTGCACCAATTGTGGCACCCGTTATATTGTAATATATCGAACTATCACAAACAAAACAAAGACGTATCGGAAGTAACAGCTGTGACAATAGAAGCTGTGTAACACCTGGTCACAAATTGTTCTGTTCAAACTTCGGATCTAACTTCAAAGGTCCAAAGGTGCATTCATCGAATCGGAACTTTATTCGAAAGCCTGGTAGATGAAATTGAGTTTACATTTCAGCAACTCTTCCTCCTACAGACTCAGCAGAACTGTGAGATTGAAGCTTCGAATAGTTTTGAAGGTGCAATGTTATCATCTTTGAGCTCGCAACTATTCGGATTTTCATTGCGAAGTCCGCAGTATTAAACTGGGTATACATTTGGGCAAATCTTTTTCCTAAAGATTCAGAAGAATGAAATTCCGAGTAGGTTTGAATGTGCAATGGTGTCATCTTTTAGTTCGAACGGAATTTTATTCGAAAACCAGCAATAATGAACTGAGTTCACATTTGGGCAAATTATCCTACTACATGTTGAGAAGAACTGTGAGATTGAAGATCCGATTGGGGTCGAAGATATAATGGTGCCATCTTTGAGTTTAAACCTATTTTGAAGTTCATTCGGAAGCTCGGAAGTTTGAATATAGGTAAAATCTGATTTCTTAAAAAAAAAAAAGAATATGGACCATAAATAACTCCGTTAATCACTTCTGGTTGTTGAGATATTTATGTGTAACGATATCAAAATACGCGAAATCCACGAAAAAGTCTTTATTAACTAGAAATATAGAATCTCTAGATGCCTGCTTGAAATTAGTTAATTTAAAATCTTTTCCGTGTATGGTTTATTTTTGCGTAGGAGAACGAGCTTTCGATATTGGGCATACGGAAGGTCTTTATTTTGCGTCTGCTTATACTCATTTTACTTCCTCGTTCGGATCATTCTATAATCGAATATGGTTATATCAATTGAAGTATTTTTCTATTTGTTATCTTTCCGATTGTCAAACAAAAACACATAATAACCTATTTCTTTTTTGCTCGCAGGATCAAGCAATCTCGCTGTCACTTTCGCACTCATATTTTCTTAATAATAGCTGCTTGACGCTAACACATCGCTGACATCAAACGTACCTTCTATTATTATTATTATACCATGGTTGAGATATTCTTTATAAAACACTGCCTGATAATCCTTAAAATAATTGTAAACTTGAAATGTGTTTACAAGAGCTTTGTTGGCATATTTAGTAGCTGCATATAAGATTCTAATGAATTCGTCCTCGTACATGTGTTTGTATTCATTTATTTATTGTTGGAACGTGTCCTGCCTGAACATGAGTAAATATATGCGTATGTACGTTGCTGTCGATTGGCTTTCGAGATGCCTTTTGTATACTCGTTTCATTGTTTCAATATTTTCTTCTAATTAACAAAATCCGACTTGAAATAACAAATCTCTGAGCAAACAATAGAATAGCATAGAATAGCATATTGTATATCATAGGATATTTGATATCCTATCCTCGTGTGGGTGTGTCTAGCTGTGTAAGTGAGCGCATGTGTATCTCAAAATTTAATTGTAAGCAAAGGCAAATGCGAACACACATATGTATATGGTTCGTCCGTCCGTCTGTCTGTCCGTCCCTCTTGTCAATTACGTGTTAAAGCAAATGTCAGTTTTTGATTTATGACCAAGCAATGAAGTGCATCTACGCGTAGTCCTTTCGATGATATTAATCAGCCATTGAATTTCACAATCAGATAGCTAAAAAAGAAAAGTAGATATGATCTACTTCTGTGTATTATAGTAGTTATTATTATTATTATTATTTTTTTTTTCTAAAAATAGAAGCATGCTAATGCACTACATATAATTGATTTGACCAACGATATATCCAAAGTCACCCCTAACACTCGTTGGCATTAATTCGAACATACATTGACGTTTCAATCTGTCCTCCATTCACTCACTCACTCACCCATTCATTCATTCATTCATTCGTTCGTTCGTTCAGAGTGATTCGTTCATTCGCTTAACGCTTCGATTAACTTTGTTCGACGTTCGTCTGCATTTGGACACTCGTCAGAGGTCTATATACGATACACCCCGAAAAAACACAACACCAAACTGATTCAATCCAATCCAAGCTGATTCACAGTCCAAGCAGTCTATTTAATGATGATTTTATTACTTTGCCCGAACGAACAAACAAAACTTCAACCGAAATCAAGCAAATTGAATAGGTGTGAGAAAATCAATTTCACAAAAAAAAAAAAAAAAAAATAAATAAAATAAAAATCAACGAAAACAACAATGCTAGCAACTCACCGTCCAGGACGTACTATAACGAGTCGCTATATATGTCTGCTTTGTGAGTGATAAGTGCATATGTATGTATTTATATACTTTCTATAAAAGTAAATATGTATTAAGTAGGGGGGACAGGTCAGTTGCGTGGCACTAGAGAAAGTCACATGTAAAAGTTCAAGCAAAACTTTCCCATTCACTTGTTTATCCAAGCGGCCCGGCCTCGTCTACAACTTCTGTTACAATATTACTCAGGTGGGGCCAATGTTGTTGGCCAGCGCGCTGGGAATTCGCTTAAACTCAATGAGTTACACGCAGTCATCTATATTATGTACCTGACTGATATATATACACTCAGGCATTTGTTAATACTCGTACATATAAGCTGTTCTTACATATTTGCACAACCAATATGAATTTAGTTACTTTTGAATTTTTGGCTGAATTACAAATGTAAACTTATCTAGGATCGTTGCGCAACTTGTAATTAACTAATATTTAATTTGTATTTTTAATTAAACTTTTAAATACAGTGAAATAACGAAATAACAATAGTCAAAAGTCAAATAATGAATTCACTAGGAAGCGGTTAGTTCCTGTAGGAATTTTTCCGGCTCGATGAATTCGAAAATAAGCTAAGCTTTTCTTGTTTACCAGATATTCGAAGAATTTGCAAATTTTTTGGTTGCAAACATTTTTAAATTTCTAATATTCAACACGGTAGATGCTTATGGCTGTGCTACAGTTTTAAATATCTTTATATATCTTTTTAAATATCTTTGCTATGGCTATCCAGTGGCACTGCATTGGCTTTCCATGGCTTCCCTCTGGAATAGCCAGTTACATCAAAAGTTGAAAACGTGGAGAGCAATCCTAATAAAGAAACGAACGCTGCGAAATATTTTTTTATCTTTCGGCCGTAGCCCAATATGTATAGGTTAATAGCTACAGGATCTACTGGGCTTCTTTGTTAGGCCCGAACACGACATCTGTTGAAGCTTACCTGACAGATTCAGATATAACTAAATAGCTGCTTTTTGAGAAGAGACACAGATGAGATAATATCTCAATCAAGAAAACCTAAGACTGCTCACTTAAGAGAGACCGTGAGCAGTCTTAGATTTCCTCTACTGAGAAGTGCAATTCCATTTGAGTAATTTAGTAGCAGATCTTACATTGCTTGGCGAAATGCATGATGCAGTGGCCAGTACTAAAAAATAGCCATTTTGTAATGGTTTTCAATGATTGTTTTGGATGAAAGCAAACTAGGGTCTTAGAAGAGTTCTGGGTTTATTAAAGGCTATCAGACTCATATATGAATGTTACCTTGAATACCTCTATGGCCAGAACTCAAAGAAATGGTGACCTTAGGGCCTAACGAGAGATGATTGCTGTTTGGTTTTAGAGAATATAGTAAAATTGGCGCCTTCTGGACTTCTAAGTGTCGAGCACAGACCTCGTTTGGAATGAATCGTAGATTGAAAGATCTTTGCAAAAGAGTCCAAAGATATATCTGCACATGCATCCGTTTCGGTAATGGGACCATCAGTAAACCATGTTATTATAGAATGTTCTTGGTAGAAGAATTAAGATACATCTGCCGAATCATAGTTCGATTATCATACATTATGTAAGCTAATTTTGCAGATCTTGATGCCGGATATTTGGTGTAAGATACTAGAGTGATACAGATTCTCGCGTATGAGATCAGAGCTAGTCTGAAATCTCAGTGCATCAGCAGGCGCAGACCAAAAACCAATTGTTTTTTTTTTTTGTTTGCTTTCGTTTTAAATTTGTGGGACAGATTTCTTTAGGGCTTCCACTTTTATTGGAATTAACATAAGATACACCAAATTTGACGTTTCCAGCTAAATGAATAACAGTAAAATTTTTGTCATACAAAAGCTCAGAATGAAGTAGTTGGCTTGTAGCAAGCGTCTACAGTGTTCATTACATAGCAGATACATACCTGAAAAATGAATGTCTAAATATCCGAATTTGAGAGCCTTGTCTTCTATAGTCTTTAATTTCTTAGAAACAGATAAACAGACGAATTGACAAACATATCTACATATATCGAATCGACTTTAAATGTTGATCAAGAATATATTTTCACTTCATTTCGCACTTTTCTTCAATTATTAAACAGAAACTTAATACCCTACGGGACAGGGTATACAAAGTACGCTCAAAAATTTAATTTTTTAATATTTTCCTTGTACTGGTTACTTGGGAATATGTATGATATGATCTAAATGAGCCACATTTAAATAGCCTATTGAAAACCATAACCACAAATACTCGAAACAACTTAAACAAACGATTGATTCGATCGATTTACCAAAAAAAAAAATGTTTTTAAATGTCAAAGAAACAATAACAACAACATATTATTTACTACAAGACTCAGAACTTATTTATTTCAGCATGGTTACAGCATGAGTATGCATACTCACAGTTTTGGAAGATAATATATGTCGATAGAAATATACAAAGTGAAAGTAAATTAAAAACTTTAAACGAGTTTACTATAAAAATCGTCGTTGTTAGGGCTTAAGAACATATTGTTCATCTAAAACGCAAAATGTTGTCAGAGATTGAACTTTAAAATTCTGAATGGAAAAAAAACAATTTTTTCTCTTATTATTTTTGTTTTTGGTTGAGTGGCATGTTCGCAGTGTAGAGAAAAAAAAAAAGGAAAAAATATTAGACGCATTGTCGATAAGGTTCCTTTACCCTTACCGAAGTAAGCTTTAGGTAGGTGCATCTTAATCTTCAACAGCAGACCATCAAGCCAAAAACGGTCAAAATCCGCTTCACATACAAGAAGACAGCAGAGCTATATTAGTTTTCAGCAAATTTCCATTGAGATAGAAAATGACAGCTACGTAACATGGAGTTAAATGGGAGTAGGAGGTGCAGGACAGCTTCAACAGACAGAACCTTAACAGTCCTACTATTAATACAATCGTGTCCTAGGGCTTTCCGCGGCTTAATGGCCTTGATTTGTACTCTTTTACTTCTTCCTACGTGACAGGTGGTCGACTGTTAAATGTTGGAGAGCAAGAAAAACGAAGTTGGTTTAGTATGAAATCACCATCAGCAGATCCGGCTAAATCAATCTGCCGTTAGAGCGGCACTATCTACCATTTTGCATCCGGATAGGTGTATTCCGTAATGGTTGTCTATTTATCTTACTGGTAAACCTCCGCATATTGTATTCGTGGAATTGGTCTGAATCCGCATTGCGGAGTAATTCGTCGAAAAAATAGCTTTTTGCTTCAAATAATTTTTTCGTAAATCTGCAGCAACTTGTTTCCACGCTCTGTTGTCCAGTTCATTGCGTGTTCACATTAAGCGACGCCTACGACTGCGCTTGAGTCTTACGAGATCCAGAACTTCAGGATTTACATAAGCCCGATGCGGATATCTAGGACGATGATGACACTGCTCCAGTGTAGCGAAACCAGCGGTATTTTACATATAAATAGTATCTCCACCTTGAGATTTACTAGCAGATCTAGTTTTAACCGAAAGCGTTTGATATTTGGGTACTTTGGCAGAAGCTTCCGAATTGGACCCAAGAATTGGAAATTTGCATTAAACGTTCAATGAACTGTGGAAGAGCTTAGTTCCACGACATCAGTTATTGCTAGTCTGGATGAAGAAATCCCAGTGCTTCTATCATCTGGGTGATTGGCAAAATAAATTTCAAAGCCTATTCTATTATAGTAGAATCTGGTGGTCGGTCAAATAGGTTTCACTGATAAGCATGACAATCAGTCCATGCATTTGAATGAAAATCTCCAGTTCATTGGAATGACGTCGGCGTTCCAGACTCCAATACGTAGGTTGTAACTCAATTTTTCGATAGTGTAGCTTGGAGAAGCGAAAACATGTGCGTCTGCATGCTGATCATATTTTGTTGAAGTGAAAATGCTTGTGGTTGTATGTTGAACATTTGCGCTTGGAGTGCAGCTAATGTGTGAAGCTTTTCGCTAAGCTTGTCAAAATTACATTCCATATCATTGGAGGTGTAATCCTTTGAGGTATTTTGATTTAATGAGTCACTAAGTTGAACTCAGTCGAACTAATAATTTTATAAACACAGAAAGTAATTTTAATCATATTCCTTAACCGGACACATCCCATAATATTAATATCAGCTGTAGAAAGCTTAAGCCGTCCGTTTTTGTTCTTAGAAACAGATATGTGTTTTTTTTTTTCTTTTATTCGAAGTACTGTGACTTGCTAGCTATAAATGTTTTCTATCTTTGGGCAATTTGTAAATACAACGCGAAAAAAATTCATTCACTTTTCCCGCCATTTCGAAACGTCTTCGTAAGAATCGAAATGATGATCAGTGAGCGCGTGGCCCATTAATGGAAAAAGTTGGTAATAGGAAGGTGCCAGGTGTATTGAATAAGCGGCATGGAGTAGCAAGTCCCAGTTAGTTTTTGTATCTATTAATGCCAAACTTTGATCAGAATAAACTTGCTCGACGGTATCAGCAACCACTTTAATTTTCGCAACTTTGTTACAGAGTTTGCCCCAGTTTTACGCTTGTACTTTCGTCAAGTGAGCCACCGATCCACGCGCAAACCCAAATAGCGAATAAAATTGACATTAGTTATCACCATGTTGCGTGACTGCAGAACAATGTTCCCTCCAGAACGCAAAAGTACAGTTTCGACTGGCTGCCACTAACACTCATATTCCGGGAAATAGCCCTTCAGCTGAAGCCATCCAGAAATTCCTGCGAAAGTACCGCTTGAACTGTGAAAAATTTATCAATAAAAGTTCACTCAAATATTTTGAAGAAACCAAACTTATTGAATGATTGTAAGGCCTAACTAGATTCAACGGACTACCAGATTTCGCAATCATTATAGCAGGTGCGTATTTCCTATAGGAGGGAATGAGTCAAGGCGGTATGAGGTATGAGTCAAGGCGTTAAGAAGTACCACTCGAAATTAGTCAGCAAACGTTTGAGCTAATTCTGAATCTGAACAACATCATAGCCTCAGGTTGTTAATACTATGTATGACTCTCCACAAGTTAAACCCATGACAATTGTTTGGATCAACATCGAGCAGTACATCGACATAGATATATATACCATACATAGTATGTTCTTAATAGCATCTTTAGCATCTCTATATACATCTTACGCAGTTCATTATGTATTGTTTTCCGACGCAGTTCCCTCTTCTGTCTATCCTAACCCATAATGGTGGCTTTCAAAAGAAGCTGAGTTTCATTATGAGAGGAGATTGCACGCCAAACATTTATCTAATAAATATTTCGCAGAAATATCTCCACTGCATCATCAAAATCTGCAGGAGTTCTGAGCTCTATATTTGTCGAATATATTCTACCATCTAAAGAATGCTTTACTAATAAAAACAAGTAAGGAAATTTCAGTCGGGCGTAACCGACTGTAAGAGGCCCTGTACCAGTTCAGTTCGCCTAACAAACACATTAAATGTTTCCCGAGCTTATGACCAAACACATGACCACTTCTCACTGCGCGAATATGAATGAAAAGAAAAGGGGGGTCGTTCAAATTCAATTGCTTATAAAATCGTCATTTATTATCTGATTTTGATGAACTTTTCTGATTTTGGCTAAGAAGGACGATATCTCTATACTGGCATACTTACTTTTTTTTGTGCCGAAGAAATTTTTACCCTTGGGGGTGATTTTATGGGGAAGGGGGGGAAGGGGCAAGTTTTTAAAATAAACTTGTGAAATTCCGGAGCAGTCCTAGTCGAATGCAAAAAACACGAAGTCTCTATCTATTACCGTTTCCGAGATCCTTTCGTTCATACGGACGGACGGACGGACAGACGGACAGACGGACATGTCTATATCGACTCCTCTATCACTCCTGACCATAATGGGGGTAACTTTGGGGGTCTCCGACCATTATTTCTACCTGTTACATACATTTGCACAAACCCAATAGGCTCTTGTACCTTCGGTACAGGGCCTAAAAACTCAGACTCGCCTTTTTTGGTAATAAAACTATATTAAATTCTTCATCAAATCATACTTAAAACAAAATATAAATATTTTTAAATGCAAAGCCAATCCCTAAAGCTCAGTACAACACACAAAATTTAAATTTCTACAAACAATGCATCAAATTTATGTTAATTAAAAACATATACATTTATTTTTTTTACGAAAATCAACAAATTCATTTAGAGTTAATCTAAATTGAATAATGTGCAAACACAATTTATAATGCAGCTCAGCATTATTAAAACAATATTCATTTTAAATAATTGCATGCTGACATTTGACACACGCACTGCCTCATACCAAACATCAAACAAATACATATGTATATAGTCAGATAAGAGACACATAGACACACAGACAGACAGACAGACCGACCGACAGATATGCACAATTATATAGACAATTTCAGAAATTATTATTATAATACTGCGCTTAAATATGTATAAAATTACGCATTGCTCATACGCAGCGTATGCCAATATTTCCGCTTGAAAGCATTTCGTATTCGCTGCGCAACGCAACGCAACGCAACGCAATGCGAGGCAACGCATTCACTTAATATTCTAGTCATTGCCGTCCTCTATACACTTCTGAATGAGCTGCGCTGAGCTGAAAGAGGAGCCAAAGGAGCAACGCCTGTTGTGGCAGTCAAACGACAGCAAACATTCAATTCAAATACATTGCGTAGAACGTCGGCGTCTGTCTGCTTCGATTGCTTGCCAGCACCAAAAACAGACGGAACTGGATAAGTCAGTTGGAGGTTAGCTTATTGAACGTCCTAGTCGTCGTTGTAGTCGTCGTCGTTCACTGCCCACACAGGCCAATTGCAATTCTATTGATTTTTCATTTCGTTTTCACTTTAGCTATTTAGTTTAACTGCGCAACAACAAAAAGTTATTCCAACGAAAGATATAGAACAATACATAAATGCCAAAGCATATGCCCGCGACTTTGTTTGCAACAATTTAAGCCGCTTTGTTTAAAAATAGCCTTCAAAGCATCATACAAAGCTTTCAGAAAACTTTTAGCAAATTAAATGAGCCTTAACGTACATAACAATGAACAAAGCTGTATAAAATTTCTAAATTAATTTCAAGCATTAAAAAATATTTTTAATTTAATTAAATTTTAGAAATATTTTTAGGCAGCCAAATTCTGTGAACTTCAGCAATCATTAGGTGAAGACTGTATGTTCTTCAGAAGTTTTAGATAAATTACTCACGTTTTGTTATATACGAAGATGCTTTCCTGGTTTGTTTAAAACATGATGCGTTTCCACAGCACTATAGATGCTAACATTTTAAGGAGATAAAATATTTCTTAGTTTTTTGAAGATCTTTCCGATTTGTTTACAATTGAAATTATTAAATTTAGTTCTTTGCAGAATATAATAGAAATGTTCTTATCGAAAGATATAATCGATATTACGATTTCTGGAATACGTCTGGTCTGAATCTTCCAACAATATTTTTGTAATTGTATCGAATTTAATTCCTTGAAAACTTATCCAGGTTTATAATCAACAAAACAAATAAAGAAAAAAAAAATTATACATATCCATTGTTCGAATCGTGAGTTCTAGTATTGAGTTCATACATAATGCCATACCATTTTTTCGCTCTTACCGAATTTTTCAGTTGTGCTTTTGAAATACTTCTTCAAATAAAACAAAGAAAAATATTTTCATCATCAACTAAACTGGCTTTATTGGATAGATCATTTTATGACACTAATATCATGTGGCCGCCACGGCTGGCGCGTACAAGACCCAATCTGCAAGTCCAATTTTCACAAACTTTTCTTAGCATTTGCGTCCGTATTTCGCCAATAAGTCTTCGAATGATGATTTCTAGATGTTCAATTGTCTCTGGTTTATCGGCGTAGGCAAGTGACTTTTCAAAATCTCAATGACTCCTCCATAACCTCAATGCACACCAAACAGTAACATTCTGTGGCTGTAATGGTGTTTCGCTTATAGATTATATTCACTTCAAATTCGACAATTTTGCTTTTTTACGTTTAACCAAGTTTCATCGCTGAACGAAATTATGTATGTATCTGCTTCTGTCGGCCGCTTTTTTTAGCCATGCTAATGGGCATATACATTTCTTCTCAGTTTGGTGCATCTAATAAAATTTTTTGTTAACCTATACCAAAAATTCTTGTAAATAAGTAGTACCTTCAATACTAGCAAGTGCAGTTCTTTAAAAAAAAAATTTCGATCCTTGAATATATATTATAACAAATAGAAGAAGGAAGAGCGTTGAAGCCGACTGCAGGTTTTACCTCTGAGCGAAGGGGCCATTTTTTATGAGTACTACTCTAAAGAGTGGGACGTTCATTAAATACCATATATCTGAAGAGAGAATAGAAGACAACAAATATCCAAACTTGAAGGTTCTATCGTTTATAATCGTCAATTTCTTGTTGTTCATACAAACATGCAGACAGACAGACAAACATATATATGTCGACTCGACTTTTGATGCTGATCAAGCAAAGCTATGTTGAGATTGTAGATTAGCTGCAGCAGAGCAGTTACATAGTCTTTTACCACAAATTCTTGGACGCGTAAAGACGTGTGGCAACAGTTTGAAGGTCAGACTTCGCATGTTTAATTTGCGCATCACGATGCGATACATAACAGGTTTTGTAAGAAAGTCATATAACAACAGAACTCATTCATTGAAAAGTCAAAACTATCTACCCTATAGCCTATTCCAAACGAACGGTCAAAATTTGAAGAAGAATGGAGTGGGCTCGACTACGAGATAATGTGTTCCTAACATTTCTAGTGGTCCAATCTTAGCCTATATGGGTGATTTCTTAGGTCTCATTCAAGTTAAACCCAATTCGGCATCTACAAAAATAAAAAATGTTTCATATAAAATTGAGTGATTGCACAGTTTGGAGTGGTCAGATCTGAACTTAAATGGATTATTTCAAAAGGATTTACTCAATGTAACCCAAATTTGGTGTTTCTAGCTAAATTAATATAAAACAAATAAGAAAATCACAGTCGGGCGTAACCGACTGTAAGAGGCCCTGTACCAGTGCAGGTCGCCTAACAAACACATTAAATGTTCCCCAAGCTTATGACCAAACACATGACCACTTCTCACTGCACGACTAAGTGCCTTTTAAACCATTTTTTTATGTATGAAACGAAAAGGGGGGTCGCTCAAATTCAATTGCTTATAAAATCGTCATTTATTATCCGTTTTTGATGAACTTTTCGGATTTTTGCTAAGAAGGACGATATCTCTATACTGGCATACTTACTTTTTTTTGTGCCGAAGAAATTTTTACCCTTGGGGGTGATTTTATGGGGAAGGGGGGGAGGGGTAAAATTTTAAAATAAACTTGTGAAATTCCGGAGCAGTCCTAGTCGAATGCAAAAAACACGAAGTCTCTATCTATTACCGTTTCCGAGATCCTTTCGTTCATACGGACGGCCAGACGGACAGACGGACAGACGGACATGTAACTTTGGGGGGTCTCCGATTATTATTTCTACCTGTTACATACATTTGCACAAAACCAATAGGCTCTTGTACCTTCGGTACAGGGCCTAAAAATACTACTGATGAAAAGTATTTTGCTTCTTCTACTTTTTACTGCAAGAATGAGTACCTTATAAAACAATTTTTTATGTACAAAATAAAAAAAAAGGACGGAAGTATCATAGGTCGTTCAAATTTAATTGCTTATAACTTTGGGTGGTAACTTTTGGGGGGTAACTTTGGGGGGTATCTTTGGGGGTCTCCGTTCATTTTTTCTACCTGTCACATACATTTGCACAAACCCAATAGGCTCTTGTATCGTCGGTACAGGGCCTAAAAATTCATTCAAAAACTTTGAATGAAGAGTAGGTTTGCATGGAAAATGCCAACCCCTCTTTAGGGCGCTGTCTTTTATAGTCTCCAAAATCTCATACAGGCAGCCAGACAGACGGACGAGCAGACGGACATATCTTTATTGACACGACTTTTAATACTGATCAAGAATATTTATACTTTATGGGCTCTGTCTCGAAAAGGTATAAAAATAACGGATATATGTCACCTTCGGTTGAGCTTGTTAATGGCCGTCCAGCACGCATCATTGTCCCGGCCTTTCTGGTCATCCTTAAACATCTATATATATTATAGCAGGCAGGTTTTTTGATAGGTTTAGTGCAGATTTCATACACCCAACGTTGTCCAAAAAAAATTGGCCATTGTAATCATGATAACATGTTCTTAAAATTAAAGTACATTTAATTTGCCATCCTGACTGTACTGATGCCCTAGAAGAAACAGTTTCCTTTAGTTCGTTTTGAAAGATTGTATATTATTTATTGACAATAGCCAGCAATGCGGTCTACTCTTCCGTTACTTTATTTTGTCTTTACCTTATTTGCAAATTCCTTGACCATACTATCTTCAACGGTTACTGGATGTTGAGGTGGTATGAATGGGTTTGCCATTTCCTAAAGTATCCAAGTCCAGGAAAATTAACCGAAAATTGTTTAGAACTATAAATTATTTTTAATGCCAAACAGTAAATGTACAGTAAAATGTAGAAAATGCCAAGGACTATCGATAAATTGTATGTTAAATATGATTCCCGAGCATCTGAGTCGTCTTATCTATTCCACCCTTTGACACAATGATATCATTTATTATACGATTAATATTAATTTCAACGGTGAGGAATCCTTTCAATTACCTCACAGTTGCAGTGTTATAAAGTCGATTTTAACTAATTCATTTTCGTGGTAGCTTAGTCTGTATAAGTATTTTTTTTTTACCAAGGAGCATATTAACAGTGCTTCGAAGCAATTTGTTTTGTTAGCATTAAATTAAGGTTATATTTGCTATATACGACAAGTTTTAGCATTTTTAGGCCCTGTACCGAAGGTACAAGAGCCTATTGGTTTTGTGCAAATGTATGTAACAGGTAGAAATAATAATCGAAGACCCCCCAAAGTTACCCCCATTATGGTCAGGGGCCATAGAGGAGTCGATATAGACATGTCCGGCTGTCCGTCCGTCCGTCTGTCCGTCTGGCCGTCCGTATGAACGAAAGGATCTCGGAAACGGTAATAGATAGAGACTTCGTGTTTTTTGCATTCGACTAGGACTGCTCCGGAATTTCACAAGTTTATTTTAAAACTTTGACCCTCCCCCCCCCCCCTTCCCCATAAAATCACCACCAAGACTAAAAATTTCTTCGGCACAATACCACCAGTATAAAGTTAACGTCTTTCTAAGCCCAAATCAAAAAAGTTCATCAAAATCGGATAATAAATGACGATTTTATAAGCAATTGAATTTGAACAACCCCCCTTTTGTTTTCATTCATATTCGCGCAGTGAGAAGTGGTCATGTGTTTGGTCATATGCTCGGGAAACATTTACATATTGTGTTTTTGTTAGGCGACCTGAACTGGTACTGGGCATCTTACAGTCGGTTACGCCTGACTGAAATTTCCTTACTTGTTTTAAAATAGTTTTGTTTTCTAGGCTTAGCAGTGACTTTGTTCCAAGTAGCTACATTTCAAAGCAAGCGTGGTCAATTGAGAATAAGTAGAGCATACAAAGCGGCCCTACTCTATTTCATAAACTTATTTGCCAGAAGATTGGAGCCTCCTAAAATGATTTCTGTAGAAATAGTGATAACAGCGCAAAATTACCAACTGTTCAGCATTTATTATATCTCTGTCTCGGACTGTCTATAACTAAAATTAAAGATCTCGAACTTCTTACCAATAAACCAGAAATCGTCAACATTGAAGTCAATAACATTGCGAAACATATTAAATATTCAAAGGAGTTTTGAAATAAGAGATTTTTTATCAATAATTTTAAAAGTAAATTTAAATATTGGGTACAACACAATACTAAATTTTAACCTAGATTTCATTTCATTTATAAAACTTTACTAGGTTTGCAGTGTTTTATTCCCCGCACAAAATATATATGTACCTAGGTATATTCTATTTATTATGTTAATGTCAAAAGGAGTGTATCATAGCGAAGCAAGCACCAGGAGCCCCACAGAGTATATAGTCTTATATTCTTGATCTGCTGGACTAGAGGATTCTATGCTTATATATTTGAAACATATATGGTTCTTTAAAGTTTTTTTTTTTTTTTTATTTAATTTGTTTCGAATACGCTTTCTTCTAAAAACTGTATAACATTTTAGTTAGATCAAATTTCTCAAATCAACATCTGTCCAAACTTCAAAAATTTAGTTTTACACAAAAATAAAAATTGGGTTTTGTCATTGATTTAATTCAGAAGGGACAAGTCTTTTTATTGTGTATACAAATATTTATATACAACACAATGCAGCAACAGGAAGCAGATGCGAAGAGCAAAGGAGTAGCAACAGTAAAGGAAGTTTGGTTGGAGAAAATTGGCTAAAAGTCGCTTGGATTTTTATTATAATGCTTTTAATAGTATTTTTTTTTTTAATATATAAATGCGACAGCAGTCCAAGTCGACATTGCCAACGCCAACGCCATCGCCTTTCTCAAGAAAGTGATGATCCGTTTTTGCTGGCAGTTCAATGTTGATAAAAAACCGCACACACACACATATATAAACTCACCTATGCAACAACCAAAGTCACACTAACCGGCAAAGATGGACAAGTAGCCTAGAGAATTTTGATGTCGACGACTGCGGCGGAACATTAAATTTCAACTCAAGATAAACATTTTGTGTCACGAAAGTGGACAGGGAAGCATAAAGGAAGTAATGATGGAAGGTAGTAAACTTACGCACACACACAAACACACACACACACACACACAACACAGACACAAGCATATTAAGAGCGGTTGTCGCAATACAGGAAAGCAAAACAAAATTAGTTTCATAAGTTTTTTATGAGTTCATCGCTTTTTGTGTGTGTGTTAGTGTATATGTATGTGTACATGTGCGTGTTTGTGTGTGTGAGCACCTTACTTTTTTGTTTCGATTTGGTGGCGTTGTGGCGAATGAGTTTCTGAAAGAAAAAGGGCAAAGTGTTGGTTGAGACTGTCGTCTGACGGCGTGGGCGGCTACGTTGTTATGGCGGCATTTCCGTTTGTTAACTCACACACACATACATGCATACATCATTATATATACATATATACGAGGGATGCTATTTATGTTTCGTGATTCTGTAAACATGAGAGAGTTGATTCGTAAACAAACATTGGGATGGAACTTAAGATAAAAAGTTTAATAATTTTTCACTATATTTGACGTGGTTACACTCAACAAGAGTGAAATAATGAATTAGATTTTTTATTTACTAGTAATTTCGCTCAAAATCAATTATTAGTGCGACATCATCCGTCAGAAATCTTAAAAAAAAATTTGAGTATCTTTTTGTAATGTAAAAATAGCAGTTTTTTTTAATGAATCCCTAATATCGCAGTCATTTCATTTAGATTTCACAAAGAATCATTCGACCGAATTTCGTTGATTCATGATAATACTGTTGAAGTTCGAGTTTAATCAAATTAATTTTTTGTATTCTGAAGATTAGATGCTAGAAAGAAAGAAAAGTTATATGAGTTTTACCAGAGGAGAGAGCGTCTACAGGTTTTGAAAAATGTAAAAAAAATATTCACATGAAAATACTCGAGCGCGTCAGACATTGATAGAGTAGATGTGCCACATCTCTTTTGACTGCACGGAAGGATTGAAAAAGAGGGGAAAACAAATTTATTCAATGGGAATTTAAAGTGATCCCGAAACAAGCTCCTTTTTTAAAGACTGACGATTTCATATTACGCAAGCTCGTGGCGACTTTTTGAAAGTGCAAAAAAATGTTGTACCAAAATTGCAATTCTTTTTAAAATATTTCCGATTTCAGAATAGCCAGCCATACTAAAGTAGTTCGCTGACGTATCACGTTGGAAGTGTATTACATTAGAAGTGTAGATGATATTGTTCCCAATAATGTTTGAGTGAATAAGCATAAAATATGGTTTATCGTCGATAATCGAGTATTTGGGATAAAATCGGCGAATATGTTAGCGTCTGCAATATGTTTTGCATTTCACTTAAAGGAGAATTGTGGATCGTTGGCTGTCTACAATAAAACTTTTGAGCGGTTTGTCGTTGACAGTTTATCCTTGTTGTTGAACAGACTCCTCTGGGTACTCAACTTTCTTGGAGTCATTTTCGTATTGGAGCCACCAGAACCAGGCTGACGAGAAACATATAAGTTGATGTCTTCATGATAATATGTCATATATAGTCGAAATTGTTACTCCTTTAACCAAAAAAAAAAAAAAGTTTATTGATTAGAACAAGCATTCAGAGATTGTATCTCCTTGATACCAGCTGACGCTGAAGTCTGCTATGTCATCATCGTCCGTCTCCGACGCACCATCCTCAAAATCGTATTCATCGTTTTCATTCTTCTATCGGATCGATAAAATTCAAGAATGAATTAGTTATGACATGCTCAATAATTGCCCTCTTCTTAAGCTTCTGCATATTCTTTATTGAAAACACAGCGCTTGCATTTATATATTTCGGCTGCTTCATATGCATAGGGATATTCCCCATCTAAAGTTCATTGGAGATAGTAACGTTTTAAAATTTGGTTGGAAAGGTATTCGATTTTATCAAAATGTAACTCAAGCCGACATATAAGCAGTAATTGGCCACTCTTATTCACAGATTTCTCACCATTTAGTTCGCTTCCTAACTTGGTCTCAACATTAGGCTTCAGTCCAACTTTATGTGTATGTGTCTGATGAAAGGTTTTCTACCCTAAACCAATAACATAACATGAGACCATATCGACGGAAGCCTTAAACGTCCTATTTCACTTACGCTCTTGAACTCGTTGTAAGGAAAATAGACCTTTAACTTTAACCTTATGAGATGAGACATACCATTTTGGCGCTATGGTTCAAAGAAACTCCAACTCCATAACTGAATGTCGACCTTGGTAATTGTTCATCTCATTCAGCAGCGATACTTTAAATTCAACTATTCCAATCGAAGAGTATTCCAATAAACCCAGCCATATCGAGCTGACCCCAGTAATAAGCAACGAAATCGAAAGCTCTGTCAGTGCCTTGCGTCGTGTTCTCACTGTTGCAGCTCAACACTCCACACCAAAACCATCCACAGCCAATTCGATTAGCCACAGCATAACCAACAGTCATATTAAACGGGTAGCAGAGAGTGTGAAACTCTTAGATCTTCAACCTCTAAGCTAAAACTAAAGATTTCGACACGTGAGCTAAGCAAAGCTCTTAAATTCGAGAAGAAACTCACACAGAGACGATATATCGAACGTCTTTCTTCTACAGGCTCTAAGTTTCCCCTATGAAAAGCGCGAGCGGACATTAAACCACCGGCTATAGTGTCTACACCAATAAGAGACCACACTAGAAAGTGGGCTCGCACGGACATAGAAAAGGCAGAACTTTTTGCAACTTATTTAAGAAATATATTTCAGCAAAATCAGTCAAAAAACGCATTTGTTCTTTCCTCTATTATGCTTACGAATTACGCTGAACCCCTCAGTGTTCACACCAATGATGTACATAAAGTGATAAAAGCCCAGCTCAATCCAAAAAAATCCGGAGGTCATGATTTAATTTTCCCAAAAATGATGAATGGAACTTTCCAGCTCAACTATTATATATCATTAAATGCAGATACTTTCCAATTCAGTGGAAGAACTCGTTCATATTCATGATCCCGAAACCCGGAAAGTATAAAACACAAGCAAAGCCATATGGGCCCATAAGCCTACTATCCTGCCTATCCAAACTGTTTGAAAAGTTGGTTCATATAAAATCACACCCTTTCGTGAAAACCTTAGCACTATCGAACAGGTAAACCGAATAACCTCAGAGATTCGTACAGCATTTGAGCTCCGCAAATATTGTTCCGAAATCTTTCTCGATGTAGCTCAATCATTTGATCGCAATTGGCTCGACGGACTTAAGTACATAATAAAAGTATTGCTTCCCTAAAATACACACAAAATTCTTGATTCATATCTCAGCAAAAGAGCATTCACAGTACGACAGAATGACTACATAACACAGGAGTCTGAAATAAAAGCTGGTGTAGTCCAGATCACTGACTCACAACACCCACATTTGCTAATGATAAAGCAATCTTTAACAGATCTCGATGCCCAATAAGAGTAACTAGACTGCTAGCAAACCACCTCATTCTTCTCAAGGAGTGGATAGCCAACTGCCGTATAAAAGTTATTGAGCAAAAAAGCAAACACATCACATTCACGTTAAACAGAGGTTCTTGCCCATCGCTTACTCTGAACAACATTGTGATCCCACAGGCCAATGACATCGAGCATCTCGGCATACATCTCGAAAGATGGCTCATCGTAAATATATTGCAGCCAAGAAAACACAAATAAAGCTAAAAGCAAACTACACTGAGTTATAAATTTTAAGCTTCATAAACTTGGACTAAAAATTGCTTTACAACTCCCTTTTGGATGTACGGCTCACAATTATGAGGCAGTGCAAGTGCCAGTAATATGGATGTAGTTCAAAGAACTCAATCGAAAATCCTTAGAACTCTAATTCCAACTCCTTTTGGACGTACGGCTCACAATTATGAGGCAGTGCAAGTGCCAGTAATATGGATATAGTTCAAAGAGCTCAATCGAAAATCCTTAGAACTCTAACCGGTGCATCCTGCTATATTCGCAATACTCATATTCACGATGCTCTTAACATACTAACGGTTAAAACTGAAATAGATCGCATCCAGTTGAACGGTGAATGCAAACTCAATTGCCACGTAAATCCGCTTGCAAGATCTTTAACAATTGACGTCCCAGCCCTGAGATGCGCTCTTAGAAGTGTTTAGGAAGAGATATTTCCCGTTTACAGTAGAAGAAAACTGAGTTTACTTTTACGTTCCTTCTTAAAATTTTTTTTTAAAGAGATATTCGTCAAAGTTGCACACATATTGGTTGGCGTGGTATCACAATGCGCAAATCCTTAGTAATGAGGCGGGTTTCATTCTTTTCGGCCATCGCAATCCAACCACATAGTATAGTGAATAGTAAACTAATTCTAACACAAAAGGTAATGGATGTTGTGTAAGACTAACCTTATAAATTGTTAGTTGGATAATTCTTTATTATTCCAAAATCATAAATGCTTACATTTGCTTAGAAGCCATAACTTTAGCAACTAAATAGCTTTATTCTAAGTCAATTAAAATATTTTTTTTCATATAACCCTCGTGCATGTCACATACGTTTGCTCTGTTGCACACATTCGAATGAGTATATTTTCCGCCTGCAAGAATATAATTCAGCAGACAAAGAACAAAAAAAAAGGAATAACTGAAAGGAGAAAACAAGCTAGTAAGCGAAATAAATTACGAGGAAATTTCTTTTGTTAGTCGTGTACGAGTAAACGAGTAGGCGAACGATTGACCAGAAGTGAGAGCAAGATGGCGCACAGGAAGCTACAGCGGCAGCAGCAACAACAACAACAGCAGCAACAATGACAGAAAAAAAGCAATGGCGTCGTCATACACAGTGGGAGTCAGTGTGACGACAATTTGTTAAATTGTTATTGTTATTTCTGTGTTAAACGTCGCATATTGTACGATGTACGACAACGAGTATGCGAAGCCATGTACGTCGCTATTCCGCCATGTCACACAGTGATCTGCATAAATTATGCACAATTCACTAAAAAGCGGAAAATGTACAAAGAGAAAAATGGTGGCAATGGAACAAACAATGGGATAAGCTAAGTGGCAATGTGAAAAATTTTCGATACAAAAGAATAAAAGAACATACATTTTATGGAGGTTTATATACATAGGTAGCCAAGATTTGAAATGAGTTCAAACATACTCAGCTCGCCTTTTGTTGGAATTGGAATATATAAAACCGAATTACTTGCACTGACTGAACAAACAGAACCCTTTTTCGCTTCAATTAGATTTTACGAGTTGCTGAAACTCTTTTTTTTGCCATTATTTTGCTTACACAGTTTATTCAATTTTAAAGCAGCAAACAATCTTAGTCAGCAGTTCCACTGCTGCGACGCAAATGCTGCAGCACGGCCTTTACGACGTGCCATAAAAGCAAGTATTAAGCAGTGAATCGAGCAACTTCTAATTACCACAGATTCAATATTTTTTTGTATGCATTGTTGTTCTTGTTTCTCTGTTTCTTGGTAAGCTGTGACAGCAACCACTTCTTACAGCTGCTTAAACTTTGTTTCCAAAAAAGCAACGACGACCTTTGACTTGTTTGGTGTGGTCTGCACCCACCCAAATTACATTTGGCTCACTCATTCTATTATCTGCCATCTATACGTCCAACCATTCAAACAATAGCTCGCCCTGCTGGGTCGTGTGGACCCTAATAGACCGCACACTTGGCAAAACCCCGAAAATGGCAGCTGTAAAAAATCACAGCATCAGCCAAAGTACGCGAGTAGCAGACGCAACTTAGTCTAGATTTAAGTTTTTTGCCACATCGTCGTCCCATCCTTGCTGCTTCAACTTAATGTTGGAAAATTTAAAAAAAATGTTCTTTGCTGGAAGTGTTTTAGCATAAAGGAAATAGCAACAACAAAAAGCGACAAATAGATAAACGAGACGAAAAATAGATAAACAAAACCAAAATTACGTACATCCACGCATTGCCATTTCTTCCTAATTTTGACACCCTTCTCACACAATACCAAGGAGAGTTTTATAAAATTATTGAATCGTTTGTAACACATAAAATGTTAAGCTATTAAATTGAATCTTTTACGACTCAAAATTAAGTGGATGTCGTGTGAATGATAATCCAAGTAGAAAGGAGTCATTTGAAAACAAACTATGTAGTGAATAGTTTCTTAATCAGAAAATTGTCGAATGGTTGAGCTTAACAAAAGCATTATAGTATCTGATGGACTTTTTGATTTATGTAGACATGGACCAAATAACCATTCGGACAGACAGATGGACATGACTAATTCCATTCTCGTGAAGCTGCTCAAACTGACATCAGCTGAGATTCAGCTTACTGTCCAAAAAGTAGCCGCAAGTTGTTCGACTTGTTGGCTTGCTGCAACAATATACAGATAAGGTCAGAGGTAATTTTTTTTGGAATAAAGTAAAGGCATAGACACAAATCGCTGTTGAGTTTGATATACTACTTTAATTTATGAGTCATGGACAGCATTAATATATATCATCGTCATGGAAATCCGACTTTACACATGGTATGTCTCAAAATGTCCCAAACTTTTGGAAATGAAAACTTTCATGGTAAATTAGGCGAATACGGTGAGTGGCTGATGGTGAAAATGCGATTCTTGGTCAAAAACTCGGTTACAAGTGTCGATCGATGTTATGGCACATTATCGCCAGCTTCCTTCTTCGCGATAACCTGGCCGAATACGATGAACACGACGGAATAAACGCCTCATAGCATCAAGATAAAATGGCTCATTAATTGTTTGGCCCGATGGAACGAACTGTTGATGAGTAAAGCACCCTTCGAATCGTAGATACAAATGAACATTGTCTTCACTTTTGCCTTTTCCAAACGTAATTTTATGGATTTTGGCTCACCGAACGGCTTCCTTTCGGCACTTTGACGCTTGGCTTGAGGGTCGTATTGAAAGCAACATGTCCTTCACCAGCAACAATGTTGAAAAGGAAGTTTTGATCCTTTTTGGCATCTTAAATGATATCTTTCGAATGTTGAATCCGAAGCGTCTTTCAATTGATGCGGAACAAATCGTGCAAAATCTTTCTTGAAGCCCAAATGATCCCCCAAAATGCGATGGATTGAGTCTTTAGACAATTGCGATGTTTGGTTCGTTCACTGAAGGTTTCGGCCAGCACGAACGTTCGTTGTTAATCAAATCTTCTTCGTGAATATTGGTACGAGATGGACAATTATTCCCATAAAAGTTCGGTAAAAGTTTTACCAAGTTTAAAACAAAATTTAATATTGGCTCTGTGTCACTGTCACATTAGACGCTATAACTCCACTTCCACTTTTCCCAATGTCATGAAAATTTGAAGGGAAGGTCCTCCACTAGAGGTGGCGCCACCAGATAATGTCAGAAATTGTCATTATCTGCCAATTATATTAATTTTCGTATAGAAAGAACATATGTTAGTTTTTAGTTTAAATCGCAGAAGGCGAAGCTCAACCTTCCAGGGATAACATTTGTAATAACGTT
Source organism: Leucophenga maculata (assembly GCA_035044805.1). Taxonomy (NCBI): domain Eukaryota; kingdom Metazoa; phylum Arthropoda; class Insecta; order Diptera; family Drosophilidae; genus Leucophenga; species Leucophenga maculata. Next base: position 53,143 of record JAWNNP010000404.1, read on the forward strand.
ACTATTTTTTTTGGGGGAATGAAGGAAATTTTGTATACATGTAAATAGGATCAGGAGAATTAAACCTACTAGGTTGGGTCAAAATCGGAGAGGTGATATGAGCTATTTTCAAAATGTAGTATATCTTTGCATTCATTTGAGGTGCACCGAGGAAATTTGATATACATGGTAATGGGATTGGGAGACGTAAGGTTCATTGGACAAGTGTGAACAGTTTGGCTTCACTTGGCGCGAGAGAAGTTCTCTGTGCCATGCCTGGTTTTGCATAATTTGCATCCTATTGCGGATAGATTTAGCTGCAATACGCCAGATCTGAATGATGTATCTCCAAATGGGCGATATGATTTGTTCATAAAGAAGCTCTTAAGCCTTGCTTGTTTGCATAGTCACGATGTAATCCTTGAACAAGAGACATTTATCTAAGATTAATCTAAGACATTTGGTTTTTTAAGCAAAACTGCAAACTAAACTGTTGACTGTAATATAAGGAGGCGCAAACGTTGTAACATTTGACATTATTATTTTGGATGTTCCACCTCCAAGAGATATTCATGTAAACTATCAGCATATGCTTACCTTCCTATATTCGTATAGGAAGGTTAGCAGCAAAAATGTTAATAAAATATGGTACAAGCACACTGCTCTGAGGAGTTTTTGCGCAAATACGGAAGATGGGAGAGACGGTTGCGCGAATTTCAACTTGGAACTGACGCACTTCCAGATATGAACGTAGCATCAAATAAAATGAGTCAGATAGCTTGTCAAAGGCTTGTTGTATGTCGAATAACGCAGTGTAAGAATATTCATTTTTTAAAGGCTTCAAGAATATTACTTACTGCTCGATGAAACTGTTCAGTGTAGAGTCTACAACACAAGCAAAATTGAAGATGAGCAGCTTTTTTAATGTCTTCGAGAGTGACGGAAGTAGTCTAATTAGCCAATACGACTCAGGATTGCTTTTGTGGCTTACCGGATTTATGGGTCATTGTTACCATTACAGTTTTTCAAGAAAGTAATGTATCCTTATTATAGCATTGAAGAGATTATTCAGAAATAGAAGAGCATGTACTGGTAGATCTGCAAGATTTTATCGTGACCAGGGGCTTTGTTGTCAGTGTGAAGCGAGCGACATCCATTAGTAGTAAAGATTCCAAGGAAGCCTCTGTAGGTTAAATGGTATTAATTAAAGCCAGGTTATAAGCTGTGGCGTCGGTCTGTATTGTATCATATCTACACCATCTTTATCTGTACTCATATTCGACGTTCGTGCAGTGCATTTCTAAGCTCTTAGGCAGCTCTTAGCCATTCTGCCTTATTTGCAGGTTATTACATTTTTGAAAACAATGATAGCATTGCCATCAACTCGAATTCGATGATATGGATGTGGACATCATGTGGTTTTAACAGAAAAGGGTTACGTGCCATGCAACACATGGAAAAATGAACGATCTGCATGAGCAATGAGAAGGTTAGATTTGATCCCTTTAGACTTTCTGTTGTGTGATTCCTAAAGAAGAAGTGAAGATCTATGTCAATAAGCCGCAAACGGTCAGTGGCCACAACATTGTCCTTATTATCGTTCGAAATTCAGCCAGATTTATGAGACAGAGTTTTTTTAAATCTCTCGAATGTGCGCCAAACAGCTAAACTGCGACGGTCATTAAAACGATGTCATGTTCTACGTTACGTAATTGCATCGATATGCCCATCTTACTAGCATCCTTCACTCGTACTAAATATGTTTGAAGTGTGCAAAAGTTTCACGTCAACCGATTTATTTAATATTTTCAAATAAAAAGCTGCTTGATTTTTCCCCCATTAGTAGTTTACTTAAATTGTTATTTCTTTCCTGGTCTTCTCCTAATAATACCCCCACATTTTAATTTAAGACCTATTAAATTCCAGCGTTGCTCTTTGTGTTCTACTTCCTAAGCCGCCGTTCGCCACACAGAAATACCATTTTTTTTTTTTTATATGTTATTAAATATTTTTGTTCATCTTTTTTGCGCGCAGACAGACATCCCCAAAAGCTTACAAAACAAACTTATAACCCTCAGAGCTCATACTTTAAACAAAATAAATACAATTTATTCCTCAGAACACAACGATTTCAATTAAACCAATTTACTTGCAATATTTGTACTTAGAAACGTCCCAACAGTATAAATTTTTTATGAAATAAATAACAGCCATGAAATAAATCCGCAAATTTTAATTGAATTAGTTTTTAATCCAATTAAGCTTTTGTTTCTTATTAATTGGAAACTTGAGTGGAATACTTTGGCGTGAGCAGGATCAACGCATAAAGTTATGAAGAAAAAAATAAATAAGATGAGATGAGATGAAGAGCTCTTGATTTAATTAGATGCAAAAAGAAGAAAAAAAAAGGGGGAAATATCAAACTTAGGTAAACATGAAGTTCAACTACTCTTTCCATTTGCAACAACTTTGCTTCGAAGGGTCAGCATCTATAATGGCGATTTTATTTCATCTTATGACGCGATTATCCTTTTTAATTGAATCTTGTTTATTTTTAAAGCTAAACAAGATATTTTTTGTTTCATATGCTGCATGGAAAGTTTTCTGTTAAATTTTATACATTTGAATATAATATGGTGGAGCATAAAAGTTCTAACTCATCGCAACTTTAATTATTTATTTTAATACATTAGTTGCCTCAGTAGCACTGCCATATTTTTTTTAATAGCACTTTATTTGAATCCATTCGAAACAGCTGTGCAAGTACTATTTTTTATTCTCTGTCGTATTGCGCGTTTAAAATCAATACCTGTGCCAACTTTTGCAGGATTAGCTATTTTTATTTCTCTCCCTCTTTTTCATTGTGCAAGTAAATGAAGCATTTGCGCCTACAAGAAGATTAGTTTGCACGAGCACATTTTTAGTGATAGTTGCGCTGCATAGCGCCGTAAAAGCCTATCATTTTCCAAGGATTCATCTTCAACTCTCTGCTTCTCTTGTGCACACAATCTAACTCGCACTTTGTCGGCCATTTTGTAAACGCAGCAATTCGCAATTTGAGCCGTTTTTTCAAATCAAAATGGAAATTCGTATTTAAATCCACTGCATCGTTACGCTTCCTTGACCATAGAAACACTGACTTCTCACCTACATACTCCCTCCACCTTTGCTCGTCTAGCCCAATCAAAGTGTAGTCCAACTAAAAGTTTTTTTTACAGCTGCTGTTGCGTACTCCATGCAGTGAATCGTAAATTTGCTTAAAACCGCCTGAATTCCCTCACCGTCTGTCCCTCTGCATAGCGAATAAGACTCTCTGGGGCGTCCAACAGTTGCACCACATTTTCAAAGTTGATTCTGGCGTTTGGGGTCGAAAAGTGCAAACGATTGTGTAAATGTTTTATTTATTTGCCGCTTGGTGTAATCTTGATCGCATAAAACTGGAAAAAAGTACTCCGGAAAACTGAAAGCAGAAAAAAAAATGAAACTAAACGAAAAGTAAACAAAAAAATGCTGACAAGCGAAAAAAATACACACGAGGGACAGTCAACTGCAAAGTGGCTGCGAAAATGAATTGTGAATTATTCTGTATGCAACCATTTTTTTCTTATTTCATAACAATTAATTTAAAAATGGAATTTTTTTATTTAAAAGCGTTGAAATTCGAAAAAAAAAATCCATATCAGTTAAGCGTGTAATGTTTTAAATGAAAAAATTGTTACCAGCTAATATACAAGTGACGAAAGCCTACTTGTGGTGGACTTTTCTGAAGAAGAAAACAAAAAAAAAAACTATAATTAATAGCAACATGTCAAACGCTTTATTATATTAAAATCAATCCCAACAAAACATTCATATCCTTGCTTCTAAAATTGCATCACAGTTGCTTTGGGAGTTTTAGATAGGCACACGCATGTAGAGTAAATATAACAAAAGGCATTATGTATATAACACTTTTGACATATCTCTCGATATAACAGTTATAGTAGCCACGATTTTATTTGCAAATGTGCGTGAGCTAAGCATTTTGGAAAACTTTCAACATCTGATGTCTGCGAGGCTACAAATATACTCACAGAATTTATAGCAAATAGTGTTAAACATCCGATACATCTGTACGATATCACAAAGCATTATCATACGAAGTAGAAATTGAAAACTTTTGCGTTATTTCTCAATAAATTGCAAAAAAAAAAGTATTTTCTACAATTTATTTTGATAATCCAAGTTTCAAAGACGCTATCATTCATGTGGTATAACATTACATGCCTTCATATACCCTCGTCTATCACTGACTACATTTTCTCCATTACCAGTTGCAGACCGCAATAAGATACTGATATAATAAGCGGAATATCGAAACCCATTTTTGCTAATTAAATCGCCTTCTGGATACTTGCAATGCCGTGTACCCAGTATATTGTTACTTTATTATATCTTACCACCTTACTGTCACACCTATTTCATTCCTCGCTTTGACCTAGTTGAATAGGGCTAGGTGCTCCTGTCTATCAGAGTATATTGTGATGTTTTTAATGTCTGTACAGTCTTTTAATTTTAAAGAAGGCACACCCTTTTAAATCATGAATTCAGGCCTTAAATATTTCAAAAAGTTTATATAATGGTTTGAAGTAACCTTCACTAAGATCCGAATTTAAATTTTAAAGAGGTTCTGGTTGATGTTCCTCAATATTTTCTTCTCGCAAAGTTCTAAGACTATAATAAACCGTTTGATGAAATTGTGTTTCAAACAAAGGATGCAGAACGCTTCAAACTCAACTGGAATTACGGTCTGCCTTTACCGTATGCTAACAATGAAGAGGCTACATCTTATTATAGAATGAATTCCTGACTAAAATATACCGAAAAATGTCCTTAACGGTCCAAACTAGCACTAATTCAGACCCGCTATTATTTTTATAATAAAGGCTTTTGATGAAATTGTGCTTCAAACCGCGACTGTTAAATACTTCTCTTCGAATGAATCCAACTAATCTAAAAAAAAGATCCAGTTCTGTTATCTTTTCTTTCTATGTCTTTCTCACAGCGTGGATTTCAATTAACTACAGCAGTTGGTACTGTGGGTTCGGATGTTTCTTCCATCTATCGACTTTTACTTGCTTAAGTGGCCTTCAACTGTCATTCGGTCATCACCTCATATAGGAAGGCACACGAGCTGTTGTAGTCTTGTGCACGCTGGCGCCAATTGTTTTGAACTTCAAGTACAGACAGAGCTCTCCAAACCTGGTCACTCCAACGCGTGCCCGGTTGTCCTCTACTTCATCGGACACAAATAAAGTTTGGGCCCAACATGTAAACCATGCATGCTGGAACTCTAGAACCAGTCCAGTATAGCCACTGGATTGTTATGTCGTGAACTATATCAACCTCATCGAATAGATCATATACCTCGCGGATTATACCGGACCTTTCTCTCAATGACTTCTAACGCTGTTCCGTCTGTCAAAATCACAGTCAATGCCTCTGCGCCATACAGCAGGACCGGGAGTATCAGCGTCTTATAGATCTTGATTGCTTGCTCAGCCCAAAATAGCATCTATTCGCAAGCGTGATTCTTCGCCAGATCTCTAAGCTGACATTATTGTTGCTGGTTATTTCGGATCCAAGGGAGACGAAGTTTTCTACAACATTAAAGTTGAAATTCTCCATCGTCACTGACCTCCGAGACGCAATGACAGCGTGCGAGACGAGACCAAGTTCATTGTCTTATCATCATTCACCGCTAGACCCATGAGCCGAGATTATTTTTCAGTCTCCGAGAACGCCTTGCAGAATCGCCGTTCTTGGGTACCAATGATATCATATCATCGGCGTATGCGAGCAACATCTCATCCTTTTGGAAGAGCGAGCCCGACATATTCTGTATGTACGTTCTGAAAAAATCGAATGACAGCGCATCACCCTGCCCGAAACCTCTCTTGGTATGAACGGAGTCGGATAGGTTTTTCCCCACCCTGACAACGCTTTGTGTGTGTTATAGCGTCATCATGCAAAGATGAACGATCTTTGCCTGGATGCCAGACTCGATTAACTTCGTTCGTATAGGCGTTTCGAAAGCGGCTTTCACGCGTGTTTTTTAGGATTTGTCATACTGTGAATATTTGGTCTCTGGTCGAACTTTTTGGTCTGTAGCCACACTGATATAGTTCTATCAGTGAATCCGTATATAGTTTCAGAGTATTACACAATACGCGCGACAGAATCTTATATCCGATGGAAAGAAGACTTATTCTTAATAATAGGACAGGGATCACTGAAATTCCAGTCATTGGGTATTCGTTCATCGGACCATAACTTGCATAAAAGTTGGTGCATACTCCTAACCAACTCTTCGCCGCCGGTCTTAAATAACTCAGCTGGCAGCCCATCAGAGCCCGCCGCTTTGTTATTTTCCAGCTTTTTAATAACTGAATCGACCTCCTTATAGTCAGGTGGCTCTACAATAGTCCCATCATTAACTGGTAGTTCCGGTGTCATTTCTCTTTCGGCGGAATCGTGCGCTTTAACGCCTTCGAGTAGTTTAGAAATATGACTCCTCCATAATCTCAATGATTTCCGGCTTTTTATTGCATCTGAAAAGGCGTTTCTCGTCTCTCCGTTTCTCTCGATATAGTTTTCTAACAGCTTGCGTTGCTCCCGACTGCAGAGTTTGCTGATAGGAAGCGTTCTTCTCTGCAGTAGCAGTGCCCTCTTTCCGGAGTATCGATGCTACCTGCTTCTCTCAAGGGATGCACTCTATGCTCTATAATTGTTCTATACCACCTCCGGCTATAGCCTATTTACAATAGTCTCAGGTACTACTTAAATCCAGCTCCACTCAGTCCACGCTTGAACGAATCTTCACATTCAAAAAAAAAAAATTTTCCTAACATTTAGGAATCATTACCTAAAAAATTTTTTTTTTACCTAAAACAGGAATTTAAGGTAAAATTTTGCCTAAAAATGAATTTTATGACCTAAATTAAAAATTTTTTTACCTAAAATATTAGGAAACTTTTTCCTTAAAATTCATTTTTAGGCAAAATTTTACATTAAATTCCTGTTTTAGGTAAAAAAAATTTTTTAGGTAATGATTCCTAAATTTTAGGAAAATTTTTTTTTTTAGTGCAGAACTGGATCGGCTATGTATATTGCGGGACGCGGTTTCGAATTTGTTTAGACAGAGGATTGTGGCTGCTTTTTGACTTTCGACTTTTTGGCGCTTTTCTCTCACTATTCCCATCATTCAAGCGGCTACTAGAAGGTATAGTACGGTATAGCACTGACCTCCACTCAGCCCCACTCAACCCTCCTATTATTTAAGGTGTATCTTTATAGGTATACCTTCAAGCGTATTTCCAGTATTGCAGCAGCATACACCCTCTGATTTTCCGTGATTCTGTATTTGTTATACGATAGCTGAGCACCTTCCGAATTTGATTCGAAGTAATGCAGGATTAGGTCCTTGACAGCGTGATGGCCTTCCGCAAAGAAATCGCGCAGAACCACTTTGCATATTCTTTGGGCATATTAATGGTCTTTTGAATAATATATATTCTTTAAGGGACTTGCTGAAAAGCAAAATAGTTAACCAACCATTTTGAAAAATTGGTCTTCTATCTAACACTACTACCGAACTAACCTATTTACATATTTCCTTTAACTATCAGTTTTTTGTGATATATTTTTCATTTAACATTTATTTTAGACATTTTGATCATTGCTTATTACATATACACACGAGTGAATATATTCATTTTGTATGTTTCAAATTATATAAGTTACACCATATATTCTAAAACACCTGAAATTTGATCAAAAATAAGCCACCAACAATTTACAGTTACGGTTCGGAATAGTCCATCGAGCAAATCTTTTGCTCAAAATATAGAATTAACACAAAACCATTTTATCTTCAATGCAAGTGGTAGGATGTTTCAAACTTTCACGATTTGGGCGCAGTATATCCTGCTGCAGTTCCCAAATAACCTCACTGACCAAAACGCTAACTGCAAGACGTAGTGAAGACTGGAAGTTGAATGGATTAACAGCATAGCTGAGTATGCCACGTGCAACTTGATCGACGAGAAACTCGTGATCCAGCTCTGTAAAAAGTGAAATATTATCTACTAATAATGAATGCTTTGTAGTTGAAGCTGGGGAACACAATTACCCAATAATTCCTTGCGCACATCCGTAAGCTTGTTCTCAAAATGACACTGTATGGCTGCAAAGACTTGCTTATCCATGCCCACCAGTAGCTCACGTTTAAATTTGACAATGTAGTGTTCGATGAAAACGATTTCATTACGCGAGAGATGCGGCAGTTTAACCTTGTCCTGTATAAGCTGATCTTCAATTTGGCTGACAACGAGGGATGCAAGTGAGCCCTGCAAGTAGGTAAAAAGTGTTGCGTGCTGATGTTTTTTTTTGTCAAAATGAAGTTTTAATACTTACCGCTGGTGTTGGGCGCCGTTCATTGCAGGATCGCACATCAACAAAAGGATGTATCTCGTAGCTGCCAAAGCCAATAGTATTGGCCATGCCATTGAAGGAAACATGCGATATACGTGACTGTTGTCGTAATTTGGGCGAACTTGGCCCAACAGATGGCTCCCAGGTAGCAGCGTGTATCTCTGTAAATTTAATGATCTGCATTGCTTTCTACAAAAATTGGAAAAAAAAATATGCACGTATTGGTGAAAGTGTTCTTGTTATTTTCTTCTTTAAATACTTACATATATTACAAACTTCTTGGCATCTTTAAAGAAATGATCTATGCGATCGGATATTATTTTAACGGCACATGCGTCCTCACTTAAATCCTTATCGAAACGTTGCAGTATATAACTTAGAATATATTGTGCTGCTTTATATATTGGATCATCGGGTGCAAAAGTAATCGCAGAAGTGCCATCCAATGTTATGGCTGCATTTAGCGCATAGCACAGATCTTGATCGAGTAAACCTTCAAACGCCGAGTGGTATTCATCACAGAATAAAGTAGTATCAGGTTTCTTGGGCTTACGACGACGACGTCGCCGTTTTGGCGCACGCTGCTCCTTTATACGGCGTGCACGTAGCTTAATCTCTTCACGTATTCTCTCCCATTTCTCCTGATATGCAGCCTTATGATTTGCAATGAACTTCTTACGTTCTTTCTCCACTTCGATGAGTAGTAACTCTATGCGATGCTGATGATCAATACGTCCGACTAGACGCTTCTGCCATGATTTTATCTGAAACTCGGCCTCTTTGGCTGCACGTTGCTTGCGTAAGCGTTTCATGCACTTATTGAAACGATCCTTTTTCAATTGAAATTGTTTCTTCAATTTGATTAAATTTTTGCGTTGCATATCATTGCAAGCATCCAAATGCTGTTGCATGCGCAAAGAGGTTAACATTTTATGATGTTCCATATGGGCGCGCTGCATTTCACTAAGATTTTCTAGACGGTCAATTTTCGCATCCGTCTGCTGTTGCAAATGCAAGAAACGTTGATGTCGCTCGTTATCCAGACGCCTTTTGCGCTCAAGTATCTCATCATAGCTGTGATGTCCCGCCGTCAGATTCATGTGATCACGTTTAGTTATCGCTTCGGCATTGGCTATTAGCATGCGATCGTGTTGTTCGTTTTCCTGGTATTTGAAATTGGATAAAGTAGAAAAAAAAAATTTCCTAGCTACTTAGTGCACACTTCAATAGCAGATGTTCTCAGAAGACAATCGGAAATTATTATATATCTAAAATCATCCTGTGAATCGGTCTATCTATTCTACAGTAGTTTCTGAAGTATGAAAAGCTTTAATGAACCGCTCTTTTTCATTACATTTGTAGCAGTGAGCTGTAGCTGTATGTCATATATCCAGCGATTAATAAATTTTTATGCTTATCACATCTGCACATACTGAAGTCTCATCTCAGCCCCACAAAAATAAAATAGGATGTAATCAAATAAATAATCAAATAATATTTTCTTAAGTTAAAAACTTAATTATATTCCAGCATTGCCCGCAGAAGGCAAGTGGGAGGAGTATGAAAGCTCTTGATTGCACTGAAGTTAATCTTATCCTTTTTTCCTTATTTAATTTTTTTTTTTATTCGCAATCAAATAAAATTTTAAATCTTAAATACTGTTCACACTTACCTTACGTCTATATTCCTGCTGCACATAATACAGATACGATTTATGCAATGCCTGACGATGTTCATTGAAATCCTTCAAATTACAGATGACATCATTATCCTGTGTGATTTCACCATTTTCACGCAGGCGCTAAATGTGAAAAGAAGAGACACAATGAGACAAATTACATAATTTAAACTCGTGAAAAATGTTTTAAAAATTTATTATAGAAGTTACGCAATCCGGCACGCACTAATATTTTTATATGGTAAACAAATCTACTTGAGGTGTGAAAGCATGATCCACTCAAGTTGCTTCACTCGAATGACATATATCACAAGCTACTAGTACGACAGCTGCCAAATTTATACACATATCCTTTGAAGGATAAAAATCATATGGATATAATACTAGTAGCACCTATGTCAGTCTACGAACTTTGGATTGGAACACAAAGTTTTAGAAATATGGCAAAAATCGTCGCTGCCAACCGTGAATCTTAAAAAAATTTTACAATTGATTCGTTCCTGCCACGACAAATATAGAAGCTTAATGAAACCATATCACGGCCTTCAAACTAACAAAAAAAAAAATACCAAGATAAGATTAATAAATTTACTAACAGAGGCCCATATATTGTTTGATATTTGCAACTGCAAATGCAAAGTTATCTCGAATTGTTACTGTGTAAAAGGTAGTCGTGTTCCTAAAAAAGAAGTAAACTTTTGACTCGATCAAAGAACAACACGGAAAATGATGATAGGCGGTGTGGATGTGGTTACAACTATAAATAATAAGAAAAAACAAAAAAGAAAATAGCGTAACGGAGAGGTAAATAATTTTGATAAGCCTTGTTGTTCTCGTTCTTTAACTGATGACTTGGCAATTGAAAGCAGCAGCACCTGCGATAGCTTACTTGTACCATCTTTGCAAGTCAGTACATCATGAAAAGTGAAAACAGTTGAAACAAAAAAGTTTGTCGATTTCCAAAAAAAATTAAAAAAATCGGAGATTAAATTTATCTTCATTAGCGCTTGCCTATGATAGTACTGGAGTGTCTGACAGAGCTGATGCTATTAAAGGATGTTGGCATTATTTCATCAAACCAAGAGAACCAAAGTCAGATCAATTTTACAAGAAGCGGATCGCAATAAAATCCTTCGCGGTATGTTTTTTGATGGGAGAGAGGATAAAACTTTAGTTCGTATTCAATAAGTAAAGAAGTTTTATAGAAATCGGCTGATATAAAGCCATTATGTGATTTTATCGGAACCTAAAACCAATTTTTTTGGGCACGTAACATATGAGTCGGGGACTGCTAAAGATATTAAAGAAACTATAAAACTCACTTGAAATATTTTTTTGTAAAACTTGATTAAATTGCTGTTATGGGCTGTAATGGAACATTTGTGAAAATAGTGGTATTATTCGGCTATTACAGACTTCGGCAAGCTGCAATTAGAACAGACCGCCGAACCCTTCCCAAAAACATTATCCCGACTGCTCCGGGAAACCTCTCCATCTTCTCGAGATATATGTGAGCAGTGGAAACATATCACCCACTCCATGGATAGGGATGCCAAGGATATTATTGGTTGTACAAAACCTGTGAATTATTCTTGGTACGACGAGGAGTATCGCAATGCTGTTATAGAGCGATATCGAGAGAAACGGAAAGAAGAGCAAGAAAAGGAGCAAGAAAGGTGGGAGTTTGAAGATGTTGAGATGTTAGGTGGCAGAAATGAAGCTCGAAAATTCTATCAAACGGCGGGCTCTGATGGACTACCAGCTGAGTTATTTAAGGCCGGCGAAGAAAGACGAAAATTGGGTTCTATAAGACGCTGGTCCTTTTGTATGGCGCAGAGGCATTGACCGCGATTGAGTCAGACGAAATAGTGTTAAAAGTCTTTTAGAGGAAGACGAGTTTAGGTCCCGTATGCACCGCGACTGTTCGAGCTATTCGATGAGGTTCACATAGTGCAGCGCATAAAATTCCAGCGGCTGCACTGGGCTGGTCACCACATTCGAATGGAATAAAGAGCTCCAGCACGCATGATTTACATGGGAGCGCAAACTTGATTGGTGGACGACAAAATAGAGGACGACCGTGCACGCGTTGGAATGACCAAGTATAGAGATCTCTCCGTACTTGGCATTCAAAACAACTGGCGCCACCGCAAAGACGGTTGAAGGTCATTTAAGGATTATACATTTCTGTATTATCAGTGAAGCATGACCGAATCCACATTTTACACAGCGGAAACTCTTCCACCAATAGCGCTGAGTATGCCCGAATTATTGGCACCGATGACGGACGAAATCATCGAAATTCTTAGGCAATACAATCTTCTCAAGACTGTGGGATTATGTCTTTGGAAGTTTTATTATTGGTGAGATGTTGAAAGGTGCAAGTGCTTTATAACAATTCTTAACACACGTTTTTGTTTTGGTTGCCAATGATGAAACTCAACTTCCCTATTTTCTAGATGTCTCATCACACTTCGTTGTGCCTCACGAAAATGATATAATTGTGTAAGAATAAAAGAAAAAGTGAACGAAAATACATTTGGCGAAAATCCACAGAAGATAATTGATGCATTCGTTGCTTTCACCTCGTATCTTTGCTTGTTGTGATTTATCGGTCGGTGGTATTATTTCACCTTATTTTTTTGAAGATGAGCAAAGTTTTATCATGATATATTGAAAGATGCAAAATAGCGAATTTTTAATATCAGGCATTGTACGACATGTCTTTTCAAAGGATTAGCACCACAACAAAAACAATTTACCTCAAGATAAAGTTTTTTGCGTCAGAACTATTCCAGAAATGTTAAATTAAAAATAAAAACCATAGAAAACAGTGTCAAATCCACACCATTAAAATTTCTATTATTGTCAAAACACGCATAACAGCTACAGTTTTTTATAACCGATTTATAGTCTTTTTGAAAAAATTGACCTCTTACATAACAAATTTCAACTCACCTTCAAATTGCGTTCATTCGAATAGAATCTCTTCAGATTAGAATCATGTAAGGGATTATACTCGGGTATTTTATCACTCACAGAGCTATCAAATTCTTGCATGGCGTTTCTGAACTAGATACAAAAAAAAAAAACAATCGCCTTAGTTTTCCCACCAATCTCATTGCTCATGCTGCACTTACCTCTTGTCCAATTTTGTTCTTCGTAAAGATTACTTGATTTCCTGGACATTTTAACATGGGCAACTTACAATTAAGCGGGATGTGCTCCCAGCCAGGCAGACTATTTATGGGCAGCCCCTTTCTATTACTAGTAATACGCGCCTTTTCCAGCCCAAGAGGCGCAGTATTGCGCCGTGGCAACGAAAGTATGTCGATCATAATTCGTACTCCCGAAATCTTGGCGGCTTTTTTTTTTTACAAAATTTGCAAAATAAAAGTTTTTTTATTTATTTACTTTTTTTTTTTTATATAAAATATTTATTTTATATAGAAAAATAGACAACTTTACTTCAACAAAGGAAATATAAAACTAAATTCTTAAATTGTTTATATGTAATAATTAAAAAGCATGGCAAGCTTGTTTGTATTTAAATATTAAATAAATTTCAGTGCGGAAACTTGTTGAAGCAAAGAAAATACAAATGAAACTCAAATTTACACACCCCTTAAATCTGTATTACAAATTCTCCTCAAGATCATAGTTATGAAAGCCATATGTATGTATGGTCGCCTGCTGTGGGCTCACACCATTGCCAGCAATTGAAAGAATTAATAAATGCATTAATCGAAAATTTTCAGAATATAATCTGGTGCACCTTGGTCTACCAGAAATGAGAACATTCATAACGACCTCAACACACCTCCATTTGAAACATGAAATGGCTCATTTATATTGATGAACTGAATAACCAACAGAATCCATTGGTAAAGTCGTTTACCCAAACATGTACCCATTTATGTTATGAACATTAAGAGTCGCTCGAAATATAAAATTCCACCACATTATATTAAACTGCAGCTGATGCATTTTTATTCGATGGCGCAATAGTCTTGAGGGTATCGGAGTCAACATAAAAACTCTTTTAATGCGAAATAATTTCGTTTGGTTTATAATATATTCTTCTACCATTACTCAGGAGCAAGGAATTTGTCATCGTGGGGAGCCAACGGAACCACCAAACCACCATAATTAGCTGGGGTTCAAAATTATTCCCGCTACGGTAATAAAGTGTTTATAAAGTATCACGTGTGAAGCAAAAATTATGAGAAGTCATAAATTAGTTTCTTCAGTTTTTGCTGGAACCGTGTTCGAAGAAAATCGTCTGGGATATAAGGGAGCAACATATTCTACAGCTACTTGCATAGCAATAATCTGGAAAACAATTAGCCTCGATATCGTGAAGAGTGATAGAACACTTCTTTAAACTTGATTTGACTGAATCGCTTAAAAAAGTGAATGGCAACTACATAACCAAAAAGTCACTAAAAATTAATTATTTAAAAGTGTACTTTTATATACGATCTATAAACGATATCTAAAGACCACTCATACCCGGTGGAGGAGTTTTTGTTTATCCGCTTGGTTGATCGGTTGTATTTAGATATTAAACGTAATTTCTAGTTCCTTTTTCTAATAAATTTTTTTTAATCTATTTTCAGGTATGCTCAAAATCAAATCTTTACATTACTGCACTCCGCTATTTGGTAAGATTATTTATTATATTGTAAATCCTTTAATGTAAAAAGTATTATTCTCTAAGTGAGTTTTTGAGAGCGTAATTTGTGAATTGCATTGAAACAAGTAAGGAGAAACAATGTCATCAGTAAGAATTTTGCGAAAAAACAACACAGAGCGCAAAGATCTGTGTTGGAAGATAAAATTATTTTAGTCTGTCATTTTAAGATGGAAGATTAACATTCGTATCCCAATTATGACAACGAAGAACAACTAGAAGAAACTCTTTTTGAACAGACTCAATATGGTCTTGGTGGATAACATAGTAAGTGTTTCAAACACCGTAGCATATAACAAAGTATGTGTTTTGAACCAGTGAAGGTTAAAGAAGTGATATAAGGATAATAACACTTTTTAGATTAACGCTTAACACAGCCAAGAAATCTGCTCATCCACGTATTGAAGCTGTATTCCTTTAAGAAAAGTATTAAACCCTTTAACAGTTCTATTAGCAGTGTTAACAACAATATTTTAATATTGTCCCCAATACATTTAACAGAGTTGTTTTTTTATTCATCTTAACAACATTCCATTCCTTCCATTAACAGAGCTGAGTTATTTGATTATGTTAACAACAGTACTTCGTTGATCTTAACAGTTTTGAGTTTATTTAATCATCTTAGTTTATCTAATCATCTTATGTTGCTCTTCTGTACCAGTTCTGTTACCCGCACCCGAAATATATAAGTCCGAACCGATTACCTTCAAGCTGATGTGTAGCACGGGTTGTACATGAGTAGACTTCCATCGCGAACGTCACTGGAGCCTTTACTATGACATTGAAAGGGTGATCAAAATTCCACGCATCTATTATTTGTGAGTCATTTGTGAGCCGGAACTTATGTATTAAAATTTTGTTTCATCACATGTTTACTCTTCATCATTATAACAATACTCTCACCCGAGAATAATGTCATTTAAAAAATAGCAACAAGTCAAATTCTTTTTTTTTAACGTCAAATAAGACTGCTGCGCATCGAGTTCATAACTTTGAAGTACACCGCCGCCTTTCTTATGTAAACTTAAATAGAGTCTGCATACTCTAATACAGTCAACATTCCCTTTGAATGTTTCCAATTTTACATAAGTATCTTCTAAGTCTGTAGCTTCCAGACTAAAAACAAGTTGTCATTCTTAAAGCGTTCTTCTTGTAAGAACCGTGCAGCAGTTTTTCCTGCCATATGTCTTCGCAGTTCTCCCAGAAATGCATCTTACTTTGTTATCTTTCTCTTTAGCTGGGATCTTCAGTGTACCTGATCTAAGTCCGCATAATGGCTTCGAACCAGTGGAGCGAACCTAAATTATCAGCTTGTTTATTAACCTGTTAAATCATCCTATGCAATCTAAGACTAGTTTAGAGACTTGATCACATTTAAACATAAACTCGTTTACTCGAGTTCCATTGTTGTCGTACCAACACAATTGACGCTAAACGGTCGGGTCGCCCAAAAGGGCTCACACTCTTGAAATCGTCAAAAAATGCTTGGAATGATATTAAAAGATCGAAAAATCAAAGTACATGAGGTGTTTGAGGCTGTAGTCATCTCAACTGAGCGAGTACATCATATTTTGCATGAATATTTGGACATGCCACGATTTCTGACGGGACAGGAGTATTTAGAAATTTTTGGTCGCAATCCGAGAAAGTTTTTCTAGACGAAACATGGATCTTTTAAACCAAAACAGAAACCATGTTGCAATCTAGACAGTGTGTTTCTTTGGATGAACGTGCTCCAAAGAGGTTAAGGGTGGGTCTGTCGGCCAACAAGGTCATACTCCCAATTTTGTAGAATATAAGCGGATTCCTTTAAAAGTGAATCGTTACCGACAAATATTATTCAGAGCTTATAGCCTGATTCAATATTGATTTGAAGCAGCACCGACATTTAGCAAATAAAGAAGTGCTATTCTATCTTGAGTTAAGATATGAACTGCTACCTTATCCAGCCTATTATACAGACTTAGCCCCGTGTGAGTATTTTCTGTTTCCAAGCCTGAAGAAATGGGCTAAAGAAACCTATACACAGATAAGTAATGGTAGCAATTGGTTCAAATTCTTTGTGTCAAGTGTCTTGCAAAACGAATTTCAACCGATTGCTTCGATTTATTGTCTGTGTATGGGCTGCTAAACCGGTGAAAGATTTATGTCGCTTGAAGAGGTCATTACTAAGGCCTTTGTTTCAGTTGCGAAAAACTTTTAGTCGAAAGGAATAAAAAAACGCTGAATTAAATTTATCGAGCTAAAAGAAGACTATATTAAAAAATAAATACGATACCAGCAACAGCAAACAACAGCAAACAACAGCATTGCCAAGAGCTAAGCGATTCAGCAGATGATAAGAAATATGTTCAAGCTCATTGAAAGACATTGAGATGCAGATGCAGATTCTCAATCTCCTTACCGCAATGGCATCAAAATCAGTTTTCTTCACATTCTGTTATGGAATGCCAACGGCATTAGAGGAAGAGTACCAGAGCTCGAACTTTTTGCCCACAACAATAAGTTTGACGTTATTTTATTAAGTAATAATAGATTACATAATAATACAACACTAATAGTGTTTGGTTAACAGTCTTAACAAGCGATTACTTCGCAACTAACTTGACTGGATGAGGTGTTGCAGTTCTGGTAAAAATTCCATTAAGCACTACCCGTTAGTCACCATTGCCAACCAATTTCAGCTTGCCTCCTTGTGTGTGGAAACCACCGTAGGCGTGCTGGAACTAGGCCCAACATATATCCAGTCCAACTACCGAACTTAGCTTAACGACTTCAACTTTATATTTAATTCCGTAGGAGGAAAGTCTTTAATTGGTGGAGATTGGAACGCTCGGCACTGGATGTGGAGTGATTGCAACAGCAACGCTAAAGGCACTCCACTAGCTAGATGCTGAGCATCTCAGAGCGAAAGTACTAGCGACTGGCTGTCCAACTCGCTGTCCTATCAGTCGCAGATGAAGTCCGTCGTACTAAGTCTTTGCTCTATACCAAGGCATTCCCGATGGCCTGATAAACATAACGGATAACTGGAAAGTATATAGTGACCATCTGGCGCTATATATTAACATCCATACCCAACCCACAACTGTTATACCTTCTTCTCTCTAGACGCTCATATACTCCGAGGTTCCATTTGAATATAAAGTTGAAGACGTCTCAGGACAAAGATGTTGCAGCGGATCTTTTGACCCAAAAGATAGATACTGCGGCAGATCTGTCGGGTCCTGCTGTTAGCGATTCAGGTTCTTCAATTTTCTATTGTCTTGGGACTTGATTTAGCTTTCGCCCTACACCTAGAGAATCGGTATCTGCCTTTTAGCACAGCATCTGACGATGAGGTGATGGAAACGGAAAGGGCTCTGGATACACCCTTACAAATGGAACTGTCTATCACGCCTATAAGAGTAGAAGAGATAGTGGATGCTATAAAACGTCTGCCAAGGAAGAAATCAATTTTTAAAGCAATACTTAGGATGCAATACTAGCCGGTCAGCTGGAGACTGCCAAGTGTTCTGAAGATCCATAAGCCCGGTAAGCCGGAGGCTTATTGTGTTACAGATTGGCAGGCGTGTTGATCTTGGAGAAATCTCACCAATCCACCAACTTGGCTTCAGGGATAGACACGGCGCTGTAGAAAAGATTCACAAAGTGGTGAATCATTACCTTAAGGCATTTAATAACGAAGAATACTGCAACGCGGTCTTTGTTAACGTGCAACGTTTGATAGTGTGTGGCACATGGGACTACTTGCAACAATCAAGAGACAAGTCCTAGCCCCCTTTTATCTCCTCTTCAGATCGTATCTGCGAAAGCGCCAATTCCAGAAAAAGTGAGAGCTTCAATCTCCCTCCCCATACGATGATAGCTGGTGTTCTACAAGAATGTGTGCTTGGCCTACTATTCTATAACATTTTCACCGTAGATGTACAAATCCCTCCAGCCATGTCCAGAAGCAAATCACTGATCACCTCATATGCAGACGATATTTGTTTTCTACACTCGGCTTCAAGCGTATGTGAAGCAGCTTCTGGTGTTCAGTCGTACCTACACCTGTTTGAGAGCTAGGGGAACCAGATTTGAGGACTGGCTGCAGCGACGAACCGAATGCCTTGCGGCTTATCACGGATTGTGGCTGGTACGTTCGATGGTCTACTCTTCACCGAGATCTGAACTTGCAGACCGTAGAGCTCCAATAAAATTATATAAAATTTAATATATGTATATAGCTATATCTAATAGATTGAACTCGGCTATGTTAATTATTACGCCACCTGCCCTGTAATAAGACTCGTATTTACCGAAAAATATAAAATACTTTATTCAAGAAGTCGCTGAATTATCAAACCACCGCCCGAATATTAGATAATTGCAATAATCTTTCTCGCATAAACACAGTCCATGAAGAGCATTAAAGATGCTACCGAATCCCATTTTTCTTCTTCCCATATTTCGAACAGTGTACAAAAATGAACCAGGAAAAAAATGTTTATGATTGTGTCAATATTTCTCCTCTCAATATTGTATAAAAAAGCGAACTGGCTACAGAATTATAACAGATACAAAAAACATGCAAAAGAATATCAGTGTGAAAAAATATACAACAGCAGAGCCGAACTTTTATAGTGCCAACTGCAGGCGTGTGTCTCACAATCAGCGCTGCAACAGCCATGCTTCTTTAGAGAAATGTGGTGTGTTAGGAGGTGTGGACTACTTAGTACACAGAATGTGGAGGTGCTGATGAAAGGCATGACTGTATTCAAAACCCAAAGCTTTGTAAAATGATGCAAAACATCAATTTAAATAAACTTGGCAGGCACAGACTCAATGAAAGCGCAAAGGGGCGAGTATAAACTGGAACAACGAATTTGAGGCAACGTCGAAGGACGTTGGAAATGGACAAAAATTTTAATATGCAACTCAAACATGAAATAAAAATTTGTGTGCAGTTTTTGTTGAATGAAGCTCAGCGTTGGCGACAAAAATGAAAACGATGACAAAGTCGAGAATGAATTGCAGCAGCCAAAAGCGTATAAAAGAGCGTCGTAGTTGCAGCGATGAAGGGCATATAAAGCGGGGAGTATGGTTTTTTTCGAAGCGCTGCCAACCAACGTTATGGACTTCCGGAAATATTCTTTTTGATTACTTCTGAACTGTTGCTTATTTTTTACGCGCTCGTCCTACTTTATCTGTTTATCTCTTTCAATCCTTTACTTTCTTATTCTTTATTCTTGCGCTTACATTGAAAGTTCTTTGCTCGATTTTTGTTTGGTCCTTGCCTCACACAACTTGAAGTTGCCTACATAATTTAATTTGCTTGCCACTTTTGGCAACAAGCAAAAGCAAAAGATTGAAAGAAATAACAATCGAAAGAATGATAGTTAAAGCGAAACTCGACACAAAGACGTAGACAATGAATAAAATAAGCGTATAAACGAATAAAATATTTGATACTCCGGTAGGTGGTCCTTGTTGGTAGATGTGGCTACTTTGGTTTCAATGCTTTTTGATTATCCAATTCAATTGCTTGCACTTTGCGTAAAAATCTTGACGCTCCTTTTTACCGTTATATGTATATTCGATATTAGTATTGTATTGTGTTACTTTATGTGTACTCTATACTTGGTAGCGAGGGTAGCACCAATAGAATTTAATATTCTTATAAAAAAGCTTAAGTAAATGAGCAGGTTCAAAGACACTGATAGAAGGGTATTCAGACGGCGAAGATTTGTTTCGTTTTGCACTAGATTCAAAAGCAACTTGGTTAAATCTATACAAACTTGCGAGAAACATTTCACCCAGTTCTTATAAGGAAAAAGATATATAAGAGGCGAAACAGACCGCATAAAGTATAAATAGTCGTGGTCAACAACAAAAGTCGAGTTGCTATACACATGTCCGTCCGTCTGGCATGAAAATCTAGATCTTGGAGACTATAAAATATAAAATATAAAACCTTAAAATTTGTATATATTTATTCAATCTTCATACAGCTTGTATTTAATAAATCCGCTAACCCCCTCCCTAAGTAGGGTTTAACACTTACCATGCACACCTACTCCTCATTCATGTTATTAATATTGATAAATACAGCAAAACTGGGTTTTCTTACGTTAATCCTTATCAAATTTTCAATTTCAGTTCAGATCGGTCCACTAATACGGGTAGCCCCCATTCAAATCTGTCCAACCTTTATGAGTTTTTGTATAAACAGTAATTTGCTAAATGTTGCATGATTCATATGAAAATATTCCATATAAGCCAAGATCGGACTACTATAGCTGGTAGTCCTCATACAAATTCTTGTTATGATATGCCATATTGACGAGCAAAATAAAAATCAATACCAGTGATTTGATTGATTGATTACACAGGCCAACAAATTTTTCACCCAGAGACCAGACCTGACATACCCGAAAGATTTTGATGCGCTGAATCCGAATCAGCGCTCGGAATTGCTCCTATACATCAGGTTTTCGAGATACCCTAACCTAAAAGTGAAAAAAAGCGTTTTTTTGCAGTTTTTGAAGTTACGTGACGGAAGGAAAAAAATTATTATAGAAAGTACCACCCTTCCCCTTTCAAACCTTTTTGTATTTTTTTAAATATCTTTTTTTTTACCGAAATATTGCTATTTGAAATTTTACATACTCATCCACAAAAAAAATCGAAAAAATTCTGCCTGATACCAGACCATGTTGATCTTGTGATTTTGTAAGGTAAGAATTTTTCGTAAGCTCAAAAATCAACCCCTAAAAAACACTGCTTTCTTTAAAATAAGTCCTATTTTTATTCAAATTGGATCGCACAATACTAGCGGGCAAACCCACAAAACTCCAACCCACCTAAATAAAATTTCACTTTTAGGTTAGGGTATTCCGAGCACGGATTCGGATTCAGCGCCATCAAAATCCTTCGGGAATGTCAGGTCTGGTCTCTGGGTGAAAAATTTGTTGGCCTGTGTAATCAATCAATCAAATCACTGGTATTGATTTTTATTTTGTCTCTGGTCTCTGTGTATAGAATTTTGTCAAATTTTGTCGGCCTGTGTTATTTGTGTGGGAATAAGATGCATAAAAATACCATTGGGTATGCCTTTCATTCTCCAGTCTACGCCACTACGTCTCATACATTTCTAGTCCCCTACATAAATTAACAGAGACTGCTGCTTCTTCTCAAGAAAAATGTATTTTATGGTGAACGATTTTTCGTAGCATGAGGATATTATTATGCTGTGATGTCTACTGCAAATGCTGCTTCCTTTCATTATTACGTATTCCGATTTACGTACATGTGACCTAGTATATGAAAAGAGGCTTACGTGTTCACGGCGGATCGGTTCAAGGCTAAGTACACCGTCAGTAACGTAGACACATCTAAAGATTTTCTAAAGTGCGTTGTGGAACGTCACCTGTTGGTTATATTAAAGCTGTATCGGCCGAGAAAGTTGTTTAATATAAATGGGCCAACTAGCTTATATCATTCATAACACAACTTCATCACTTAATAATTTGTACTGCGTAAAAGAACGAAGTTATTTGACAGTGAGGACGTCAGCTCGTATAATATTTTATTAAAACCAACCGATCGTCAAGTGCCAGACATTATAGAGCCTGTTGATTGATTAATAAGCATCTTCGCAGCTTGATTTCGAATACAATTACAGAACAAATTTAGATTCCATTAGCAATAAAGGAAATTGCATTAAAAAAATAAAAGGGTTCGCCTTAAAGGAGATGTTCTTCAACACGTAAAAAGGGCTCATGAAGATGACGACGAAGTAAAATATTAAAACTACCTTCTTATATTTTGCTGGCATGTAATAATGTTTAATTTTATCTAGAAAACATATTTTAGGCATTGGAATCCTAAAATCTTGTCTTAAGTCATAAGGACTGATTCGGAATAAAGATTTAATTTTTCTCACAGTCCTTATTTCAATTTTATATTCTTCATTCTCTTATTTTTTAGGCCCTGTACCGAAGGTACAAGAGCCTATTGGTTTTGTGCAAATGTATGTAACAGATAGAAATAATAATCGGAGACCCCCCAAAGTTACCCCCATTATGGTCAGGGCCATAGAGGAGTCGATATAGACATGTCCGTCTGTCCGTCTGTCCGTCTGGCCGTCCGTATGAACGAAAGGATCTCGGAAACGGTAATAGATAGAGACTTCGTGTTTTTTGCATTCGACTAGGACTGCTTCGGAATTTCACAAGTTTATTTTAAAAACTTGCCCCTCCCCCCATTCCCCATAATATCACCTACAAGGCTAAAAATTTCTTCGGCACAAAAAAAAATAAGTATGCCAGTATAGAGATATCGTCCTTCTTAGCCAAAATCCAAAAAGTTCATCAAAATCGGATAATAAATGACGATTTTATAAGCAATTGAATTTGAGCGACCCCCCTTTTCGATTCATACATAAAAAAATGTTTTATAAGGCACTTATTCGTGCAGTGAGAAGTGGTCAAGTGTTTGGTCATAAGCTCGGGAAACATTTAATGTGTTTGTTAGGTACAGGGCCTCTTACAGTCGGTTACGCCCGACTGTGATTTTCTTACTTGTTTTTTATTAACTTCTCAGCCAATTATGACTTTCTAGTTTTCACAAGGTGAAAAAGCGTCTCATACTCTATCCGAATCGGCAAAAAAGTTTCAAATAATTTTTTGACACTTAAGCACCCTTTCCCTTCACCCTTTTCATATTATAAAAGTAAACATCATCTGAGTTTCTGGAGCTTTAATGTGGCATATATTTCGTCAAAGTACTGTTAAATCCAGTGAGGACAACTACCTTCAAAATGTAACGAAAATACAATACTTAGTAGATTGTTATTGTTTCTGGCTCCAACATTTAAATATCTATTCGGCTTAGAGCGGAAACCAGCCATGTATAATTATGGATCAGAAAACTCATTGATCAAATAGTTTTAATGAATGTTTAATTTTTAACAATTCTAATTAAGAATAAATCGGGAACTCTTAATTTTAATCTCTCATGTATTGTGACCTACGATAAAGTCGATAAAGTGAAGTAAAATCGTTGTGAAAAGTAACCATGTGAGCTTGAGAAAGATGTGACTATGCACTAAAATTGGGTATGCATTGAGTTGCTGCACGACTTCTTCTGATTAAGCTGAATTTCCTTCAAAAAATATATCGAGTGTAGGTACGTGCAGACATGCTGGATTCGGCCAATTCGGCTGCTACCTTAATGGAACGCATAATTTCTGGCGACGCGACATGGATGTAAGAGTACGACACACGAACCAGCCAGTGGTGTACTTTGATTAAGTTCCACATGGTCAAACGGCCAACAAAGAGTATTACGTCAGTGCTATAAGGCTTTTGGGAAAGGCTATCCGTCGTGATCGTCCGGATTTGTAAAGCAAAAATTCTTGGATTCTTCATCACGATAATATGCTATCTCACAGATTGTAAACGAATTTTTGGCCACTCACACAACAAGTACCATCGAACAAGCTCCCTGATATATCCCCAGTGGCTTCAAGAATAAAATGGTCGCTTCGGGGAATGCGCATTGAATCGATTGAAGACATCAAAAAAAAAAAAACATAAAGTTTGTCAATTAAGGGAAGAAACGCTTAAGACTTACTACTCATTTTCAGTTGTTCCCATTGATGACTCATATCTGTATAGCGGTTCATTTTATATTAAGATACTCTAAAGACGAGTTGTTTCTGCCGCCGTGAAATTTTCATGCCGCCAAAAAGATGAAAAGAAGATTTGGCTAACGATTCAGCCAATTTTCGTACTAACTACAGTACAATAAATTGAAGTTTTTTGAAGTTAACCTCGTACAGCTTTATTGTTATTGCTTTTGTTTATCTTCAATGTACAATACATATCTATGCATGTACATATATATGTTCCTTGTACGAGTACACTTATTTTGCTCGTTTCGAACTATTTGAAATTCAATGCTCAATGAAACAAAATTAAATGAAATGTGAAATTTATTGCATTTCGGCATTTTCGTTTGTTCGTTTTCTCATTGTTTTCGTTCGCGTAGAAGCAGCGATAAAATCGCATTTCCGCTTCCTATTTCTATTATTTAAGTTTGCTTTTGTTCCGTTTGGCTTTTGTTTGAATGATATTTTGTTATTTTATATAGACGTATTTTTTTACGTTTATACCCTGCTCTGGAGTGCATGCGAGTATATTAAGTTTATGCAAATTTATGTAACAGATTCAAGTGTTCAAATTTTGTATGAGCTAACGAGATCTCAGAGACTATTAAAGTGAATGCTACTTGTCACTAGATATTAGTTTCAACTGAGTTGTTATGTTCACCACGCACAATGTAAGCCTATTTGTCTCTTAAAACAGCCAAGCACATTGCACAATATGTCGGTCGAACAGCTCGGCATTATGCTCTAAGCTGTTGTGCGTCCACTCCCAACATATTGCATGTTGCAATCCATACCATTTTTGCACAAGATTACTACTAACGACTGAAATAGTGTCCATGCTAACGCTTATGTCTATATACTCAGTTTTGGCAGGATATTTCGAAGTCGTGTACACACGCTTGCAGCATTCTTTCTTTTCATTTCATTTATTTTTAGTTTTGCTTAAAAGCACATTATTTGTGACTTTTGCTTTTTCATTGATTTAATCAATTTGAAGCATACGTACACACTTGTACGATACATATACATTAGAGTCTAGGGATTTTGGGATTGATGATTTAATTTCGTGAAAAGTATATTTGTTTTTATTTGCCTACTTTTTAATTCTTAAATTGATGCTGCTGCTCACTGTAAAATTGCTAAATTTATGATAAAAAGTTATAAACATCTTTGGGGAAAAAATTGATTTAGTATTCGCACATAGTTTCTTAATAGCTCGATGACAAAATGAGAAAATAAGTGAATTCCAACAATAAGTAAAAATCATCGACCTCCACCCTTGTTTAAAAATTTCCCTTTTCAAATTACTTCGAAGTATTTTTGAAACACCTACATTTTAAACTAAAACCGGTATAAGGACTCATTTAGCTTAGTATATATTAGGCCGGAGTAGTGGAATCAGAATTAAACCACAGTCAGAAACTCAATATGTGTCTATTGAGCTGGCAAAATAAACTCGATTCAACTTAAATCTAATTAGAAAAAGCAATAATATTACATTGTACATTTTTTTATAATATATATAAGTATCTCGCATCACAGTGTTAGTGGTCGCACTCAACTGCCTGATTTTTGATGTTGTAAGGAGTAACATATGCAACAATTATTTAGAATCGGAAGGGGCTCACCATTTAAGCGATAAACAATATTCGTCATATATTTGCATCCAATTGAGGTACAGGGATAATATTTGATATATGTTAATGGGATCAGGAGACGATCACATCATTAGTTTGGTCATGGGTGGAGGGGGCGGAGCGCCGCCGCCATATAAGCGATAAACACAAATTTATATAGGGTTGGACAAAAGTCTTTCGTATTTTCGTTTTTTCTTCAAATCTTTACAAAGTTGCGTACAATCATAAGATTTAGTTCAAATAAGCCGTTTTGATCAATAACATGTTCCCAACGAGATTCCAACTTCATTATGCCCCGCTTGCTTCCCTATTGCCAAAAAAGTGGGACAGTCGATTTTCGCAAGCCTCTTTTGAGGCCAATTTCTCGCCAGCTACATCGTTTGATATTGACAGGAAGAGATGGTAATTCGATGGTGCCAGGTCCGGACTATAAGGTAGATGCATAAGGACCTCCCACTCCGAACCCATCGGAGCTTCTAGCGCGTCTGGCGTTGTCCTCATGGAACATAATTCCTCTCCTATTGACCAAAGATGGCCGCTTCTTGGCAATTCAAGCGGTCCATTTGTTCACAGTTGAGGACCGAATTGAGCGTTTGTCCATAAGGGAGCAGCTCATAGTAGATGGTTCCCTGCCAAACACACAGCAAAACCTTCCTGACCGTCAATCCGGGCTTGGCAACCGTTTGAGCCGCATCGCCACCCTTCATCAACGGCCGTTTGCGCTTCACGTTGTCGTAAGTGACGCACTTTTCATCGCCAGCCACCAATCGCTTCAGAATCGGGTCGATTTTGTTGCGATTTAGCAGCGATTCGCAGATGGATTTTCGGTCCATGAGGTTTTTTGGTGTAGCCAAGCTTCCTCAAATGCCTTTGAACGGCCATATGACTGATATTCAGCTCCCGAACGATGGTACGGCTGCTACTATGGCGATCTATCTCGGTCACTTCCTTGATTTTATGGACTTCTTCGACGACAGGTCTTCCGGAGAGTGGTGCATCTTCCACTTTCCACTTCAAGACCTCCATGTTCGACGCGCTGTATCTCACAACTGAATTGTTTAAGCGCAATTCTGTCAAAAGAGCTAAACACTCATACCTTTCAAACGTCGTAAGAATGCCCCCATGCAACAAGTACTTAACGAGATATACATATAAAGTACTGGGCTGATATTTGGTATACATGTTAATGAGATCAGGAGAAAATCATGTCAAGAGTTTAGTTAAGGTCCGAGAGGCGGTGCCGCACCCCCATTATCCTACTAATATTATAAATGCGAAAGTTTGTATGTATGTATGGATGTATGTATGGATGTTCCTCTCTTACGGCTAAACCGATCAACCGATTCGTCTGAATTTTGGAATAGAGATAGATGGGAAGAAGGAAACTAACATAGGCTACGTTTTACAAAATCGGAGGGGACGTTGCCCCTCTCTCCATATAAGCGACAATCAAAATTTGTCATATGTTTGCATCCATTTAAGGTACAGAGATGAAATTTGGTATACATGTTAAGAGGATGAGGAGAAGTCAACCTGTTAAGTTAGGATAAAATCGGATGGGGCGTTGCCCCACCCCCATATAACCGACAAATACAGAAATGAATTTTGGTATACATGTTAAGAGGATGAGGAGAAGTCATTCAACGTTTGCAGTAGGCTCTCGCTCTGTTACAGGAGCGATATATTGTACGAGGGTTCCCTTTTATATTACTGGAGTAATACTGAAAGACCGATAATGCATCATTAAAATTGGTTTTATTGTTCTTCAAAATAATCTTCATGAAGTACAATACATACTGGTTTTTTCATTTGTTAGAACTAATTATTAAAGCACTTTTGTCACAACAAAGGTGGTACCTATAAAATGTAACCTCATAAGTAGGTGTCAATTCATGGCTGTAAGGCAAATGTCCAATAAATTCGTTCAAAACCTGTTGTTTGAGACGATGTGTGTGATCTGCAATTGTCCGTTTCACGATTGGTTTTCCTGAATTCTCTAAAAACTTCTGACAAATAAAATTCAGAATTCACCGTGGCTTCAGTATAACAGTTGCCGCATGGTCAGTTTTCCATTGAAACAAACGATCATTTACTTTGAAGTGCTGCGTTCGCAAACAACTTTTTTGGGTTCGGCTTGCTTTGAAATGCTGAAATATTGCTGCTTTATTTCGCGAATATGTACATATACTTACGAACTTACTTAAATGGCCTTCAACCATCTTTCAGTCATGTTTAAGAAAACCAATTTGGTTTCAGCCTATTATACAATACGTGCGAAAGAATCTTATATCCGATGGAAAGAAGACTTATTCTTAATAGTAGGACAGGGATCACTGAAATTCCAGTCATTGGGTATTCGTTCATCGGACCATAACTTGCATACAAGTTGGTGCATATTCCTAACCAACTCTTCGCCGCCGGTCTTAAATAACTCAGCTGGCAGCCCATCAGAACCCGCCGCTTTGTTATTTTCCAGCTTTTTAATAACCGAATCGATCTCGTTAGAGTCCAGAGGCTCTACAATAGTGCCATCATTAACTGGTGGCTCCGGTGTCATTTCTCTATCGGCGGAATTGTGCACTTCATTGCCTCGAAGTACTTTAGAAAATTAATTCCTACATAATCTCAGTTCATGTACATCTGTACTCAGAATTTCACTTTCTTCTTTACAGAAAGTTACTCCGGGTGTAAAACATTCGGTCCGACGCTTGACCTTTTGATAAAATTTTCGAGCTTTATTTCTGTCACATAACATGTCAACATCCTCAAACTCCCGCCTTTCTTGCTCCTGTTTCTTGCGTCTGAAAAGGCGTTTCTCCTCTCTCCGTTTCTCTCGATATCGCTCTCTAACAGTTCGCGTTGCTCCCGACTGGAGAGTTCGCTGATAGGAAGCGTTCTTCTCTGCTGTAGCATTGCGACATTCGTTCCAAGAATTAGTCACAGGGCTTGTATAACCAATGACCTCCTTGGCAGCCCAATCCATGTCTTCACTTCTTACATATATCTTGAGAATACGGAGAGGTTTCCAAGAGCAGTCGGGAGAGTGTGTATAAAAAGGCTACGGCGGTCTGTTATGATTGCAGCTTGCCTACGTCTAGCTTTCGTTGCATGTTGGAACTTGCGGTACACCTAGTACGTACCTTGGCTGCGACAAGATAGTAGTACGAGTCAATGTTGGGACCACTTAACGTTCGCATGCAAACACGCTCGAAGCGTGCCTTCCGTCAATCAAAACATGATCAATTTGGTTGCGTGTTATTTGATCGGGTCTCAGCCATGTTGCCTTGTGTATGTTGAGGTGTTGAAATCCGATACTACTAAGTACCCTGTTCCGGCCCGCGGCGAAATCGATTAGCCTCTCTCTTCATTATTGGAGGTAGTGTCTTGAAGGCTAAATTTTCCGATGGTTGGGCTAAAGATTTCTTCCTTCCCAATTTTGGCGTTGAAATCGCCAAACACGATTTTGACATCGTGTTTGGGACAGCACTCGTACAGACGTTCCAAGCGCTCATAGCTCTTTTGGTTAACTTCAGATAAAATACAATAAATTAGCTTGCCATCTTCACTCACCTAACCCCCAGTTTTATATGCAGCAAACTAAAAATAGTCCTGATGAATGACTTGTAACATGTTGGAAAATAGTTCTGCAGTTGGCCTAGTTTTGCCTTTAAATTGCTTTAAGATAATCTGCTATTCTATGTCTTTTTGAGTGAAAAGTAATTTTTTTTTTTTTTTAAGAATCTCCAACGAGTTGTGCTGTTCACCATTTATTATTTTTAAATATTTAAGATACATTCGCGTTGAATAAACAAATTTTTACGTAAATTTGTAAAACACTTTTTGAATGCACGCGCGAATTGAGCAAAAGTAAACGAAAAACGCTTACGAAGCGAATGCAAACACTTAAAATACACTTAGGCCAAAATCATTGAAAATAAAACAGAAAAGCAATATAAAAGTACTAATTACTACTTGAAAAACTCAGCCTGTGGCGTACTTGCCGCCTCGGCACAGGACTACGGCATAGTGGAGCGCAGCACGTCAGGACGAATGGCTGAATGGTCCGTGTCGAAGGTAGAAAGGCGGCATCATCAGCCAGCAGCGACTTAAAACGAGCGAAAAATTCGTCAACAAAAACTCTCGAGTGGCTAAAATTGAAAGCTGCAAGTGAATAATTTCGCAAACAATTTCGCCATTTTTAATTAAATACACAAAATTATTGTACCTACTAATAACTCTGATGATAGCCGAAACTTTTATACCCTTTACATAAGCAAAAAACATATAGTTTTGATTTGCAATGAATTAAAAAAAAAAAATATTTTGGTAGTGGAACTATTTGGTTTATTTTATTTAAACAAAATGAAAAAGACTCCTTTTATTGCTTGACGTCTTATACGCTTGAAGTACACTTTTGTAGGGTGTAAAAGTACATTTGTCCAGTGGAAAAAAATTGCCTTAATGAAAGCGTTTTACAAAATAATTCAGGATTATTAAAAGTTTATGCAAAATTTGTTTTTTTTTTTTTTTTTGTGTAAAAAGTTAAAACGAATCCAATGCAAATGCTGAACTTCCGCAAAGCAAAGCGAAGAGAAAACACTTTAAAAGCTTTTTAATTGCATTAAAAATGAAATTACGTAGTTGGCAAAACATGGCGACTTGTGTCTTTAACATTCACACGCACACACATAGATACATTGTAGCTAAATGCATACCAGTACCATAGACATAAGCGAAGTTTGTGTGAGAGTTTGTTTATGGACAGCAAAAATTCGCACTGCGGCCGCCTTTGAAGTTGACTGCAGACTATCCTCGTACGGCAGGCCGTGAAAGTTTCCCGTAAAGTTGCTGCTTTGGTTTTAAAATAATGGATTTTTTTGGAGTTCTACAGTTTTATGCTGCAGCTAATTATATTTTTTTTTTTTAAGTGTAAGCCGCTCTTTAGAGATAGGTGTGAGGTTTTTTATTAGTCATGACTTTTGAAAGTTTGTGAGTGGTTAAGGATTTAAAAAGTAACATTAAGAGCTCTTCACTTTACAGGCGCATATCCCGCCACTTTTTGAGGTAAATTCTATGAAAACCCACCGGACACATACACATTTTTTTAAAAATCTTCTTACTTTTAGCCTTTTTTAGTTTGGTATTTTCTGGCATAAACTTTCAAGGAACTTTTTGTTATACGGTCACACACTGTTTATTGTTTCCATTGACTTGTAAAATTGATCTCGAAAGAAAAATGGAATCAGGACCTGAACAATTTCGATCGATAATAAACTATTTTCGAAGTGAACTATGAATTGACTAAGATTTTTGGCGATGAAGCACCAAGCGTAGCTGCTGTGAAGTACTGATACAACGATTTCACTCATGGCTGTCGTTCACTGCAGGCCGAAATCGGTAAAGGTCGTTCAAAAACGGTCGTTGTTCTAGAAACAAGAAAGATCGGCATGAGACATACTGTGAGATTAGGGCATCGTTGAGCAAGCATACATTTAATATTACATGAACATGTGGGCGTCAAAAACATTTGTTCCCATTGAATACCGCGTAAATTTGACCATACTCCAAAAAAAAAAAAAAAAAAAAAATCAGCCATGGTCACTCCAAAAAAGTCTATTCTGGTTATATGTACATATCTGGAAGAGTTACTTGTTGGCAGAAGTTCTTATTGTTAGGAAAGATGTTGACTGCCATTCACTTGGAAATGGCCAACAATTATTCTTTTGCAAACGGGCCAAGCAGTTTACACATCCGTTAGGACACGTATCTCCTGGGTAGCCTCTGAACAGATGTGCGCTAGCAGTGAGAATACGAAAGAACTCCCCTTAGTTAGGGGTTGGTGCGCTGGACTCGGTACCCACCAGCGGTAAAAATGAATCTCTAATGAAATCAACAAGGAAGCCTCGGAAGGAACGTGGAGAAATCTTTAGCCGAACCTCTGAAAATTTAGCCTTCACGACACTACCTCTAATAATGGAGAAAGGCTAATCGCTTGTGCCACTATATAGCGAACGTGTTCGACGTGAAAACGTTACGTGGTCCCAACATTGACTCGGGCCACTATCTTGTCGCAGCCAGCAGGTTCGCACTAGGCTCAGTGTGGTGCACGCAGCTCCTACAAACATGCAACGAAAGCCGAAGCCTTTTTAAACACACTCTCCCGACTGCTCCAGGAAACATCTCCGTATTCTCAAGATATATGTGAGCAGTGGAAATATATCACCCGCTCCATGGATAGGGCTGTCAAGGAGGTCATTGGTTATACAAAGCCTGTGAATAATTCCTGGTACAATGAGGAGGTTTACAATGCTACTGCAGAGAAGAACGTTACCTATCAGCGAACTCTGCAGTCGGGAGCAACGCGAACTATAAGATAGCGATATCGAGAGAAACGGAGAGAGGAGAAACGCCTTTTCAGACGCAAGAAAAAGGAGAATGTTGAGATGTTATGTGACTGAAATGAAGCTTGAAAATTCTATCAAAAGGTCAAGCGTCTGACCAAATGGTTTACACCCGTATTACCTTTCTGTAAAGACGAAAGTGCAAATCTAGTTACAAATGTACATGAATCACTGAGACTATGAAGGAATCATTTTTCTAACGTACTTCGAGGCGATGAAGCGCACAATTCCGCCGATAGAGAAATGACACCGGAGCCACCAGTTAATGATGGCACTATTGTAGAGCCTCTGGACTCTACATTACAACAAATTTTGAAAAAAAAAACCATAAGTTTAACAAAGACTCACCCCACATATTTTTCGACTATAAAGCCGCGTTCTTCACGCCGATATGATCGAAGTTTTTCGATGCCCTGTCTTCACTAGGTATCCCGTTCTTCTTTGCATGATAACGCTATCAAACGCACAAAGCGTTGTCAGGGTGGGGAAAAACCTATCCGACTCCCTTGATACCAATAGAGGTTTCAGGCAGCGTGATGCGCTGTCGTAAGATTTTTTCAATTTTCTGATGAAGTTCATCCTGCGCTAGTGCCCGTACATACAGAGTATGTCGTGCTCTATCTTCCAAAAGGAACACAGGAACGGTGAGTCAGTAAGCCGTTCTCAGAGATTGAAAAACAGTCTCGGCTCATAGGACTAGCGGTGGATGAGGACAAGACGAAGTACTTGGTGTCTTCTCGCACTTCCTCATCGCTTCTTCGACGGTCAATTTCAATGTTGTAGAAACCTTCGTCTATCTTAGATCCGAAATAAACAGCAACAGCAACATCAGCCTGGAGATCAGGCAAACAGATGATATTTTGTGATGAGCAAGCAAATAAGAACTAAAGCCATCTCTCGAAAAACGAAAATCAAGATTCTATAAGACGATGATAGTCCCGTTCCTACTGTATGGGACAAAGGCATGGACCGTGATTGAGTCAGATGAAACCGCGTTGGTCCTATAATATTCGGCGACGAGTTAAGGTCCCGTATGAACCGCGAGCTGTACAAGATATTCGATGAGGTTGACATAGTCCAGCGCATAAAATTCCAGCAGCTGCACTGGGCTGGTCACCTCATTCAAATGGATGAAAAAGCTGCAGCATGGCTTACATGGGGTGCCCAAACTTGATTGGTGGACGCCGAAATAGAGGATAACCAGGTATGGAGAGATCTCTTCGTACTTCGCATTCAAAACCCCTGGCGCCAGCGCGCACAAGATTATGGAAGCTGACACGTCTTCCTTAATGCGACCATGACCGAAAGAAAGTTGAAGCTCATTTGAGTAAGTAAGTAAAATTTTGGATAGCCTTTTCATACGCTTTTGTATTCCTCTTAAAGAAAGAAAAGCGCTGCAGTATTATATTATTTTCGTAAAATATTAATTAATTATATTCTTCATGAATTAATTTGTTTATTTGTGAAAATAAAAGTTAAGAAATATGCAACAAAAAATAAAATATTGTACACACATGATAAACTACTGCCCGATTAAAAAAAAGAAGTATATATGTATATGCACTATAAAACATGAGAATAGTTTCTGTATAGTTTGACTTTTTTCGATTGTTTACACAAACAAAAAAGAAGAAAACTTGAAATTTAAACTAAAAACTTTTTGTGTGAAAAGTATTAGAGCTTCGGTTGCAACGAAGTTAATGTTGTTTCTTCTTGATATACGGGAAGAGATGTGTAAATAAATTTTCGCACAATAACTTGTTTGTCAGTAGAAGCCATACTTGAATTTTTTGCAAACCAAATTTGACCTTTTTATTTTATATATTTCCCTTTCAAAAGAACGAAACTTTAGAGATTAGAAAATATAAATAATACAAATATATTCGTCAAAAATTTCAAATAATATTTGTATTTTTATATAAAACCCAAAATTAAACTTTGCTTTTGAATTAAATCTGTTAGACTCCAACTTCTAATATCGCTTTAATCAGATTCCTAAGCAAACTATTTTTTTATTGTGTGATATGTATTAGAGGTACTGTTCTAATCTACAGATACAGATACTTCTCTTCTGTGTTGCATGCAAACCGCCAACCGCTATCACATCAGCAGACATGGTACTTTCTAAGTTTAAAATTTTTTACCTACTGCGACAATGTCGTAAAAAGTAATTTGAATGCGAGTGCGTCCAATTTTGTTGTCATGTCTTGCCGCATTTCTGCAGTGTCCTCTGGCTTGAGTGCATCAATGCACCATGTACGAGTATGTTTCGTATGTGTATCTAAGTATTTGGCTCACTAGTTGCGGCGTGAACATTGTAAAGTATTAATTAAATTCCTGTGCTTACCGCATGCAGTTGCACGTACTGTTCCTAGCTATTTACTTTTGTCTCACCGTTCCGTTTGGCATCTTTTTCTAAGTCAGACCGTGCGTCCGCACGTCCTTCTGTTTGTCTGTCTGTCTGTCTGTCTGTCTTAGGTGTTGCCTTTGCTTTGCCATGCGCTAGCATAAACCATTTCCACCGGATGTGGCAACACTTTGAATGAAAAGGCAGCAAAGCAGCTGGCGCGTATCCTTGGAGTCCTTCGCTTTCTTCCGACGTTTTCCGAGGTCTCATTGCATTTAAGAGAAGCGTTGTTTTTGTTTTGTCTGTCTGTCCGTCTGTCTGTCTGTGTTATATGAGTTTATATATGAGTGCATGTGTTTGCAACACACACGCGTTCTACACTTTAAATACATATGTATATATGAGTATACGTGTGTGTGTTTGTGTGTTCTCTTCATTTGCGTATTCATGCAACCTGCGTGTTGGATGCCGGGTGAATGGATCTACATGAGTGGGCACTACTGTAAGTGGATGGCTCTGATTGTGGGTGTAACAAAATTCATTGTGGTTTTTACTGCGCTGTACTGGCTGCTCTTCTGCATCATTTTGATTTTTTTTTTTATTATTTTTTTCACCTATTCAACGTGTAGCAAAAACTGTGCAGAAACTTGTTGAGCTCAACCTTCATTTTAGTTTTATTTATGTAAAAAAATTAAAACCAAAATCAACTTAAAACGTTAGTGAAATTCAGTTTTTAATCTTCTTTGCAAAATGTTCAAAGCAATGCCACTGAATGCGTAAATGTTCTGGTAAGCCTATTCAGTCAAACGTGAGTTTCAAAGGTAAACAAGAAATATGCAAACTTTAGTTGGCAACAAAGCCTAAAAACTCTTCACATTTGTTGCAAAAATAGACCAATCTTAACTATTGAAATTATAAACCTGTTTGGTTTTTGTATAAAATGAGGAAAAAAATAAATAAAATTTAAATTTTACTTGCAAGTTTGTTCACAGAAGTAACCCGGTTCATATGGGCGAATTTGTTTTTCTTCAAAAAATTACGGGAGCATTACCACCCATTTTTCAAATGGGCGGCATTATTATACTTTAATTTATATTATAGCCAACCATTCTGTGTAAAGTCTGAAGCTTTAGCCGCACAAACAAATACATTATAGGAGTATCTATAATCGTAGTCAGTACATCATGGCGTCGTCATAACCGTGCTATATTGATATATCTGTCTGTGTAGGTGCACCTAAGTTTACCTTTTCTTATTATGCATTGCCGACTCTACTGACTCAAAGCTAAGAAGAACCTTTTTAGTAAGTATTTTTAATGAATAGAATGTGTGTGTATATTGTTTCGAGAATTGTTTCGAATAGGGTAACCAGCCCAATGAAACCGCTGGAATTTTTTGGTTCATCGGACCTAAACTCGGCGGCGACTCTAATAGGACCAAAAATTCTGCAGAGAATTTTCCTCTTATAGACTTCCAACGCTGATTCATCTGACTCAATCACGGTCTATGCTTCCGCGCCATACAATATGACCGGCAGCATCAGCGTCTTATAGATCTTGATTTTTGTCTTTCGAGAGAGAGCTTTACTTCTCGTTTGCTTTCTCAGGCCAAAAAGCATCTGTTTTCAAGCGTGATTCTTCGCCTGATCTCCAGGCTGACGTTGTTGATGCTGGTTATCTTGGATCCAATATAGACGAAGTTTTCTACAACACTCAAGTTGAAATTATCCATAGTTACTGACCGTCCAAGAAACGATGACGGCTTCCGCGAACGCATTAAGTACTTCGTCTTGTCCTCATTCAACACTAGACACATGAGCCAAGACTGTTTTCTCTGAGAACGCCTTGCTGACTCGCAAGTCCTCATACAGATGATACCAATGTCATCGGCGTACACGAGCAGCATCAAATCCTTTTGGAAGATCGATACATATTATGTATATACGGGCACTGGCGTAGGATGTATTCCATCAGAAGATTGAAAAAATCGCACGACAGAGAATCGCCCTGCCTGAAACCTATCTCGTATCAAAGGAGTCGGAGAGGTTTTTCTTCACCCTGACAACGCTTTGTGTGTGAGATAGCGTCGTCATGCAAAGACGAACGATCTTTGACGGGATACCTAGTGCAGACAGGGCATCGAAAAACTTCATTAGTATCGGCGTGTCGACAACGGTTTTATGGTCGAAAAATAGGTGGTGTTTCTCTTTGTTGAACTCACGGGTCTTTTCCAGGATTTGTCGTAATGTAAATATTTGGTCACTGGACGACCTTTTTGGTCTGAAGCCACACTGACATAGTCCTATCATTGAATCCGTATATGGATTCAGCCTATCACACAATACGCGCGACGGACTCTTTATCCGATTGAAGGTCTTATTCCACGGTTCCAAAATGAATCAGTTCCTGCTCAGCCGTTGTTGATACTGTTATCATTCTGTTAATTCGCACACTAACGCATTGCAAACATATGATTGAATTGGAGCCGAACACTGGTTTAAAAACTTCGGTCAGACGCTTGACCATTTGATAAAATTTTTTGTCACATAACATCTCCACTTCCTTAAACTCCCGCCTTTCTTGGTCCTTTTTCTTGCGTCTGAAAAGGCGTTTCTCACCTCTCCGTTTCTCTCGATATCGCTCTCTAACAGCCCACCATCCTCCCGACTGCAGAGTAAGCTGATAAAAAGTGTTCTTCTCTGCAGTAGCATTGCAACACTCCTCGTCGTACCAAGAATTCTTCACAGGTTTTGTATAACCAATGACATCCTTGGCAGCCCTATCCATGGAGCGGGTGATATGTTTCCACTGCACATATATATCTTGAGAAGACGGAGAGGTTTCCCGGAGCAATCGGGAGATTGTGTTTGAAAAGGTTACGGCGGTCTGTTTTGATTGCAGCTTGCCGCCGACTAGCTTTCGTTGCATGTTAGGACGTTCGGCGGGCTCTTCGCCGTGCGTACCTTGGCTGTGACAAGATAGTGGCCCGAGGCAATATCGATGCATGTCTTCCGTCAATCAAAACATGATCAATTTTGTTGCGTGTTATTTGATCTGGACTCAGCCATACAGCCTTTTGAATGTTAAGGTGTTGGAGTCTGGTGCTACTAACTACCATATTCTGTCGTATTGTCGTGAAGGCTAAATTTTCCGACGGTTGGGCCAAAGATTCTTTCCATCGCAATTTTGGCGTTGAAGTCGCAAGCACGATGTTGACATCATGTTTGGGCCAACGCTCGTATAGACGTTCCAAACGCTCATAGAACTCATCTTTAGCATCGTCGTCTTTGTCTTCCGTTGGGGCGTGCGCACAAATTATGCTTATATTAAAATATTTACCCTTGGTAGGCATGAACCTGGAGACGAGGCTATGTAGTCTCCTACTCACCATGAAACCGCATTTAAATTCATGCTTACTTGCACGGCAAATATATTGGAGATGTCACAGGACGGTTTTTTAAAGCAGTCCTTTCCATCGTCTTAACTGGATTGCGGTGATGTCAGCCTTGCAACTTTCGAGGACATCAACCAGCTGGATACTTGCACCATCCCATTTAAGGGTGTGGACATTCCAGGTGCAAATCCATAAATCGTTGTCCTTATATCGTTTGTAGGCGATCGTCATCATAGGGTTCCATCCAAGGATTCCTTGTTATTTTCATTGGAGTTTAATATTTTACGGTGACAGGTCCCAAGCCCAGCTTACCAACCCCTACTCAAGGGAGGTGATTTTCATCTTCCACAAGAAATACGTATGCTTTGCAACAAGAATCATTGTAGGCCATTCCCAAGTGAATGAATGTCAACAACTTTTCTTACAATGTAAACTTCTGCCAATGAACTTATCTCTTATAAATTTAAAGGTTATGGTTCATAGTTTGAGGTATTCAAATTTGGCATGATTTTGCCGAAGTAAAATTTTTTAAATGGTATATTCTTACTTTTCGGGAGATCTTGGCGATTGTAGATTGTATTCCATTACATTGCAAATCCCGAAATCGTCCAAATCGAAGAAAATGTACCATTCTAATGAACTCATTTTGTAAAATGTTATCGAAAGAGAAAACTGGAACATGCCTCTTAAATATGTAAAATTGATTTTAATGAATTTCAGTGAAGTGAAGTAATAAAACATTTATTCCGACAGGGTGTTAGCATATACAATTCTACTATAAACAAGAAAGAACTCTAAAGTCGTATCAATATGGAATTTTTCGATAGATTCATAGAATTTTTCGGAATAATAAATAAATTACCATAGAACGTGCGGTAGATATAAAAATCGATTGCAATATAACAATAGTCAATCAATCAATCTATGAATCAATCAAATTACGACACACAGTCAAACTTTAACTCAAACAACAATAACAACATCAATAAACGACGCAACTTTTAATTGAGGCCTTAAATTTTTGATAATCTGTCAACGACGAACGAACGAAAACCGTCTTTGTCGAATGGCAACTAAACACGTAGGGCGGAGTTTCTCAAAAGTTGAGTTGCACTGCGGTTCAAATGACTTCGATAGAAATCAAACACGAAACTCAAACAGAATGAAATGAACTTGAAATTTTGTTGCTTTATGCGAAAAATAAACTCAACTCAACTCAACTAAACAACAAAACTAAACCAAACTAAACCGAATAGTTGAGAAAGTGTGTCTAACAACAAAACGCCCTTTTTGCAGAAATCACGTAGCGCCATCATACATCATCTAGTCATCGTGGTATGGCCTCAAGAGGTTATGATGCTTCCCAGTGTTGGGAGGCACAAACGACTTCGAGTTGTAAACTATTCTACTTTTCTCACACATCATTCGTGGCACAGTGCAAATCGAAGTCGCTGTAAACTAATCAATCAATCGATGCGATGCGATGCGCACTATAGTACGTGCCCAAATTGTGGGGGCACTCAACCGACTCGGTAGTCCCTTGTGGCATGATGATGCTTGAAATTTTTGTTTTTATTTTTCTAGCACTGTTCGAGCGAACACTCATAAATTACAATTTTAAAAACGTTTTCGATTGTGCCACCTTAGTCCTTTTTATATATATTGAAAGAACTTACAACAAAACGAAATGTTTTTTTTTCTTTCAAGCTTTGTTCGTACCCTTAAGCATTCTTCATCCTAAGCACGAAGCACAAAATAAACATTGCTGAGGCAGAAGGGTACGCCTACAATTCCCAAATTTAAAATCTGTTTGTGATTTGAAGGCATTTCCTTGCGCATCATCTAATTTTGTTGGAAAAAAGAGAAAAAAGGAACATTTTAACACTGCAGCATGAAGGACTTTTTTTTCTGTATTCAGCTTATACAAATAAATACTTTTTAATAATGTCTCTCGTATCGCTGCAAAAGAGCCAAAGCAAACACTATGACAAACTGAATTGCGCTGAATCCACAATCCTTGAAATTTAGTTTCCGTTCGTTAATTTCCGCTTTCGATTCAATCATCTCGTTTCATGTTTGCACAGATTTTTTCACGATTTTTTGAACACTGCAGAATGAGAGAAATATACTTTTTTTTTTTTTGCTGCATGGACAATTTTATTGCAGCCACAGATATTAACGCTTTAAAGGATTTATTTGATATTTTTTTTTCTCTATTCTTTATATTGGAATTACATATTGAGTATTTTTGTTTTTTTGTGTATTTGTACAACGTGGATACTTGAATACCTTCTAACCAAGTTTTAAAAAAATGGAGATTATAAATTCGATGGAAATATTTTTTTCATTTAAAGTATTTTAAGCCCTGTGACAGCAAATTAAAAGAGATTTATTGGGAAATAATGAAGCAAAAACAATAAATATTAGTTAAATCCCAATTGCCGTTTAATAGTTTTTAATTGTGATTATTGTGTCACAACACAAAAAGTTCGACGACTATTTAACAATTGTTTGACAAAAACTTATTGTTTGACAAAAACTTATTGTTTTAATAATGTTCCTATGATAATTAATAATTAATATGTTTATTAATGCAGATGATGTCGTATTCTATGACGTCTTTATAACTCCTCTGAACATCTCTTACATTGAATCGGTTCAAAAACAGTTTTATCTCTTTGTGTTTATTGGTGCACTGATGTAAATCTTGGCCTGAATGTTCCGCAATAGATCGAAAGCAATCGAGATGGAGGAACGCGGAACTAAAACATTTGATCGTTTTTAAACTAGGTGCTTACTCCCTTCGATGGCCACCAAGCGTCGATCTGTTGTATTATTGTGCACCCTGGCGCCAGTCGTTTTGAATGTCAAGTACGGACAGATCTCTCCATACCTGGATCGGCGTCCACCAATCAAGTTTGGGCCCCCCCATGTAAACCATGCGTGTTGTAGGTCTTTCAATCATTCGAATGAGGTGCCCAGCCCAGTGCAGCCGCTGGAATTTTATGCGCTGAACTATGTCAACCTCATCGAATAGCTTGTACAGCTCGCGGTTCATACGGAACCTAAACTTTTCGCTGACTCCAATAGGACCGAAAATCCTGCTGAAAATCTTCCTCTCAAAGACTTCAAACGCTGTTTCATCTGACTTAATCACAGTCCACTCCTCTGCGCCATACAATAGACCGGGAGTATCAGTATCAGCCCAATATAGTATCTATTTTCAAGCGTGATTTTTCTCCTAATCTCCAGGCCGACGTTGTTGTTGCTGGTTATCTCGGATAGCAACAGAGACGAAGTTTTCTACAACACTGAAGTTGAAATACTCCATAGTCACTGACCGTCCAAGACGCGATGACAGAGTGCGAGAAGACACCAAGTACTTCGTCTTGTCCTCATTAACCGCTAGATCCAAGAGCCGAAACTGCATTTCTCTCTGAGAACACCTTGCTGGTACCTGCATACCGATGTTAAGCGAGCAGCATCACTACCTTTTGGAAGATCGAGCCCGACCTATTATGCATGTACGGGCACTGGCTTAGGATGTATTCCATCAATAGATTGAAAAAATCGCACGACAGCGCATCGCCCTGCCTGGAACCTATCTTGGTATCAAAGAGCTCCATGGACCAGGATCTTGTGAATGGCCGGTGACATGGGATACCACGGATACTTTTCCATATGTAAGGAAGCAGTTTAACTTTAAATGCCTTGCAAACTTTTGCGGACTTATTACAAACTTGCAAGAAATGTACAATTGATATTGTTTTGAAGCATTCAAAAATTTTTAAATTAAATTCTAATATTGAGGCAAATGTGTTGGTTATTTGCGTAATGCTCTCCTAGCAGTATTGCCATCATTTGGCATTGCCACTTCCGTTTTGTTTAGGTCATCTGGCATATTTTTCTTCCAAGTCCAATCTAATCAAAATCTTGTCATTTGCAATCTCGCAATATGCATTGTGCAATTACGAAATCAAAGAATCTTATCCATGAATGGTAATGGACTTACTTAATTGACAGAGTATTATGGCTTATGGCTTAAATATTTCAGTTTCATTTGATACTCAACTTAACGCTTATCAACGGCAGGGTTTTGATTTGCACCACATACGGGGCATGAACTCGACTGGAGTCCTGTCCAATATGTGGTGCAACATCCAAACACCCTGCCGTTGACGAAGCGATATAAATGCTGAGATCATATGAAGCTGTAATAGCCTAATATGCAGTGAATTCCATTACACATCTCTGGATGAGTTTTCTTTTGAATTCGTGTTGCACGTATCATATCGGCTTGGTAGAAATCCTATTCTTAGATGGTCTACGGAATTTTGCAAACTTAGCTTTGTAGACTGCATCGTAGCTTGGCCAATATATCAAAACCCTGGTGGCGTGCTAAATTCCTAATGCTGGCAGTACTGCCTCTTGGTCAGAGCGTACTCCAGCAAATAACGCTAAAGCTTCATCTTCGCAAACTCGAATGGTTCTTAGGCCGGTACTATTTTTTGTTGGGACGTTGGGCATATTTTCCTTTAAAGTCCAATCAATCATTTTATTTCCTTTACTTGTTTTGGCAGATATGGCAGCTGCCATTATGATCTTGAGTAGTGGCGAGTTCAGAAACTAGGCTATGCTTCAAACGTGTGCCACCTTCATCATAAATTTTTAAATTTTGAATATCTTATCAAATCATCTTTATTAATTTGCAATATCATTATTCCAGCAAGCCCCTTTGGATGTTTTTCTTTGAACCTTGTTATTTTCTTTTTACATTTTGATACATTTGGAAATTTTTCCCATTATATGTTGTTTCTACTCTAGACGCAAATTTTTAAAAGCCTTTCCGAACATCCAATTGGATATCGCCTTCGTTTTGCGCCCTGCTTGATGCCAAATCTCAAGTATTTCCTCATGACTAAATTCGAACGTGTCGGCAATCGGTATTTTCCATTTTAAAGTAATGTTTATTAACAAAGAAATCGGTTAGAATTTAGTTAAAAAATCACGTTTAACAGCAGCAAAAGAACTTAAAAACAACGGAGGGCTTCGCAAAATTTCCATAGCTGACTAACAAACGGTTATAGCTTTCGGAGCTCAAGTGTCAGTTTTTTGTTTCCAATATAGAAAACAGCAAAAACGATGCTGGCATATAAATAATTTTTTCTTGTAATTATCCCACATTTCCCTCCGA
This sequence comes from Leucophenga maculata, assembly GCA_035044805.1. NCBI lineage: Eukaryota > Metazoa > Arthropoda > Insecta > Diptera > Drosophilidae > Leucophenga > Leucophenga maculata. The sequence goes on from JAWNNP010000404.1 coordinate 96,592, forward strand.
GTTTGCCCTATAATTTTATGTCCATCAGGAAATTTATATTATTAAATGTTGGAAAAAGTCCTTTGAGATTGCCACATGACTGCTTATTTACTGGATTAATACTCATACTGCTCGCTTATACAGTCAACGTCAGAATGAACATAGAAAAACAATTGCAGTTACATGTATTTATTTTTGTATAATTTAATTTGGACTTTGTGTTCCAAACACGTTCATAGCCTACGCCATAGTGTAATTATACATAGTAACGCCACTTCAAGCATGCGCTCTCAAAGTAGTTGCACTACATTCTATCAGCGAAAACTTGCACAGTTTGAGTGATATCAATATGATGAATTAAGTGAAAAGTTACATATATGTTGAGAGTGGCATCACTTTATGTTTTTACACTATGAAAACGACAAGCAAAATCTAAATATATAATTTCCTCCTTGTAACTTACAGCCAACTTTATGCAGTTTATATATCTTCAAACCCGGTTATAGATTATTCAAAAGTATTTGTAAACAGATGACATACCTAAAGTCTGTTTAAGTTGAAGTGAACTAATAAAATAATTATAAATAATTTGTTGAGCTGCTCGACAGATAAATAAATTCTCTCCTTGAGCATCAATCACATTTTAAATATTGTTTATTAGTTATCAATATTACGCATATTCTTTATGCTTTAAATTAATAATTTTTCTTTTCTCATATTTATTTCTCTATTTTTCTTTTCCAGTGATACATCGATATCAACGCGTGTCGATATGCTGACGCCGGCTATTGAAGTCTATAAACCACCACTCTGACACAAGGACGACACTGTGGAGAGCAATTTAGGGAATCCATCAACGAGTAGCGACTTCTAGCAGAAACTGATAACAACAACTGCTGAGCTTACTGCGGATAATCTATTTGTTCTTCCATCATAGTGTCAATCAAACCCAGATACAGAGTAAACACAACACAACACAACAACAAACATAACCAAGGCATACTAGAAATGAAACGCATCGAAAAGGACTTTCAAGTTCCACAGGCGATAAGTAAACTGACACTGAAAATGCGAAGCGAAAATACTTGTATACAACAACAAAAAAAAAAAAAAGGAAAAACGAGGGCGGGGCGCAAAGAAAATAAAAACAAATAATATGCAAATGGGTTGCATACAATTTTGGCGAAGTAAACTACCAAAATATATACTTAATAATAATTGATCCAACTGAATAATTCCTAAGATTGATTAAATTTAGTTACTTTTTAGCATAAACGATTTTTAATGATGATAAAGTGAAAGTCTTGGATGATGTTCACAATGATGTAGACGATGTTGATGATGATGTGTTAATTTAGTAGTTGAAAAGGATGTTTTTTGAGATGATGTTAGAGACGATGAGATGATAATTAGTTAATTTATATTTAAGTGTAGCGATATAGAATAATAAATCGAATAATAATTGCAATAATGATGATAATGATGATAATTACAATATAATATTTTCATAAAATGAAACACAAATTTAAATATAAAAGAATATAATAATGAATATAAAATGATTAGTTGCAGATACACGAAATTAAGTAACAAAAAAAAAAACAAATAAAGAAAATAAAACAAAAAGTTAAATTAGTTATAAATATTTACAAATTAAAATTGAATAAATGCAATGAATAATTTTTGTACTGCTGAAAAACAAACAGAAATGAATAAAATTAAATAATAATATTAAAAAAACTTATATATATGTATATGTACAATATGTATGGAATAAATATTTGTATTGAGATTTAGTAAATAAAATTAGTGGCATAAGTTAAATTAAATAGTAAATAATTAGATCAAATTGGTATGAAGAACACATAAACAACAACAGCAGCAGCAGCAGCAACATGGATTAAATTAAATTATAGAATGTTTTTGGTTTTTTAATGGCAAACAATAATTAAGATCATAATGACGTTGATGATGATGATGATAATGATGTTGAATACTAATAAAATCCATCCTTGCGCCGCAAAATAAAATATAATAAAAACAGAAAAAACAAAAATGAAATCTAAATAACACAGAAATGAAAAGTAAAACAGAGAAATATTTAAAATTCCGCCAGCAGCACTTCACGCTTCAAATGACAGCCGAAATACATAAATACATACCTACATACCCGAATGTATGTACATACAACCACACACACACATCCACACAGCATCAAAGCTAAAAATGTCCTGCGCGAATCCTTCCAAAACAGCTCATTTTCAACGCAGGCAAATTCAGACGCGCTTCAAACGTATGAAAACTAAAAAAAAAAAAAATGCCGAAAACAAATGAATTTCTTCTGTTAAATATTAAAAATTAGTTCATTTTTTTTTCTTTATTCTTTTGTTTGGGCAGCCAAGTTAAAGAACGATTATAGTAGAACGCGAATTAAATAACATTTTTTGACTGTGATCATTTTTTTAAAGAAAATATAACCGGAAAAATAATGTATATATTATTTTCGGTTTCACCGAAACATTTATACTCTTTATGTACTTAACTTCTTAGCATTATTAATTTCTTTAGGCATTTAATTTAGTTTTTACTAAATATTTTAACAATTGTCCTATTATTATAGTCTACATACACACTATTGAAGCCTGGCTACTTCATAATAAACGGAAATGACACAACAAGTCTACTTTTGCAAAACAAATATGAACACCCGGTGCCATGAAAGTTCGGACATACTATCTGTTGGAAGATCCTTTATAGGGTAAAGGAACAAGCTGCTTCACACATGCTTGAAGCCAAGTCTAGAAAGCAAATATCGTCCGCATATGAGGCATCAGTGATTTGCTTCTGGAGATGACTGGAGGAATTGGCACATCTGCGGTGAAAATGTTATAGAGAAGTGGGCCAATCATACTTCCTTGTGGAACACCAGCTGCCATCGTATGGGGGAGAGAGATTAAAGTTCTCACAATTATCTGGAATTGGCGGTAAAAGGAGGTAAAAGGGACTTGTCTCTTGATTTTTGTGAGTAGTCCCATATGCCATAAACGCTCAAACGCCTGTTGCACATCAACAAGACCCCATTGCAGTATTCTTTTTTATCTGTGAATCTGATCAACAGCGCCATGTCCTTTCCTACAGCCAAATAAGTGGATTGGCAACATTTCTCCAAGATACACACGCTTGGCGAGCCGTAATACAATAAACCGCTCAAGCACCTTGTAGAGAGAAGAGAGAATGCTGATTGATCGGTACGACTCAGGGTCGTTCTCCGCCTTACCGGGCTTATGGAACATTTGCCAGCCTCCTGCTGACCGGGTAGTATTGCATCCTAGGTATTGCGATTCTCATCATCTGACCTGCATACTTCGCCTGATGCATTTTAAATCGGCACATGTCTCAACGGCTGTCGCTTAAGGGACCTAGTAGCCTTCCACAGAGCGTATCCTGAGTCGATTGTGCCCCGAGTTTACTCACAAAATACTAATTTCTCTGGGTCTTAAGTATCAACGGCTGTCGCTTAAGGGACCAAGTAGCCTTCCACAGAGCGTATCCTGAGTCAATTGTGCCCCGAGTTTCCTCTCAAAATACTCATCTCTCTGCGTCGTAGCCTCTCTTTTAGTAGCCGTCTAGTACGTTGTCACAAAGCATTATCCTCTAGAATGTGGGTGCGAATAAATCTTCGACGCTGCTGTTTCCTAAGCCGAATCAATTCACTTGTCTCTCCATTAAGACAATAAAGAGTTCAAGGACCCAAATAGCTAATAGCAAAAAAAATAAAAATTAAATAAAAACAAAAATTTATACAACAAAAGCCAAAGTACTTTTCACAAGCTGCTGAATACTTCATTTGATGTCTAAAATGGTCACCTCAAGGGGTTTACTTACAAAAATCTCCAAACTTAGATACGCACAGCAAGTGGAAATTCCATGCTGATTTATTCAATTATAAAACATCGACCTCTAAAAGCTATCTTCGTGTCTTTCACGTACTAAAAAGTTGTTAGAACTGAAACCCAAAAATGACCTTTGAGTTTGTATGGAAGATACCCTTACAAGACGTCATGGCATATCGAGTTGATAAATCCTGAATAAATGGTAAAGTCTTCATACCAACTTTTTATAAGTTTGAATGAAAAACAAGCAACTAGTTCACACACAGACAAAATGACTAAATCAACTTATCCTAAGTCTCCTTTTCCTCCAATTAGCCATATAGATAGTGTCGCAACTTGACAAAATTTTAGGAATATTCTTAAAATCTGGTGAAAATTGTAGGATCCTTTAAGTTTCTAAAGCGCACAAGCTGGCCGCAGATGGTTTTACTGCCGACTTGCTATGGCTATTTCTGTGCTAAGAATCCTATTAAATATGATCTGCCTGATTGATAATCTTTGTGGACCACTCAGCAGTTGAAACATACTTGAACGAACCATAAATTCGGGGAGAAAACATTTAATTTTTGGTGGTAATAAGAGCAGAGTAGGAATGTCGCAAAAGGGGAAACATTTGAGTATATAAAAAATGTCGCCTAACAATAAGAGGGGATAAAATATACTCATAAATATATTCTCGAATCATTTCAAAGAGATATCCACTATGAATGTTAAGTCCATATCGATTTTCCTCATACAGATGAACTTATTTGCATAGATTGTGACCTAGCAAAGAGATTAAATGGCCATAACGACCATTGACAATTGACCATCGCTTTATAACCTCAACCCATAGGGTAAAAGGGCATATTTAGTTTATGAAAATGCATGTAACAGGCAGAAGAAGTCGAGGCAGTTTACATTAAGTACCTATTTTCTAGAACCACATCAAAAGTCGAGTCAATATAGAGATGTCCGTCTGTATGAACAACGAAAACTGCCAGACTAAAAGAGGCTTCAAGTTTGTATGTTTAGATTCTTCTATTCATTCTTCATATAATTTGTATTCAATGTACTTGCCAACCACCGTCCTACATAAGGGGTGAGTGGCACTAACCATACAAATTTACCCCCTACTAAACTTTTATATGAACAATTTTTTAAAGTTGCCATTAATTTAGCACGAAACGACTAATTTGGTTAATGATACATTAAGCAATATAAAATATTCCATATAGGTTCAGAGTGGGTACCTAAAAGGTATAGAGTCCATACAAATCTGCTCCACCTTTCTCGAGAAAATGTTATGTCGTTGTTTTTAATTCTGCTAGAAATGTCAAATTTTGTGTATTTTGTGTCAATCCTAATAAAATATTTCATTAAGTTCCAAATCGAATCCTTAAATACTAAAAGTCGAGCCGATATAGACATGTCCGTCCGTCTGGATAACCATATGAGCAACGAGAACTTGGATACTATAAAAGATAGACATTTTTTTTTTTATTACTTCAATTCTAATAAAGTATACAGATAGGAATATATCTTTTATAAATATTTTATATTCAATGGTAGTACAGCATAGCTTGAAGTCGAGTACACTTGACTACAGCGTTCTTGATTTTTTTTTCCAAGCAATGCGTAAAGAGTATAATAAAATTTATATAGAAAAACACTGCGACGGAAAGATAATTGGGACATTTTTTTAATTTTTATTTTTAACTAGAATAAGAAAACAAAGTTTCTTTTGTATTACAGAGTTATTTTCCCAGTTATTTTTTTTTTTTTTTTTTATTCAGAAATGTTTGCTTTGTGTGATGTAAAAATGACCAGAAACTTTTACTTAGACAGACACATTTGTTAATGTTATTCAATGTTGTCATTGTTAATTGTTGATGTTTGTTATTATATTTAAGCAAGATAATAATCAATCTGTTCTCTCTTATATTTATTTTTTCTTTTTTAATGTTTTTACAAAATATTTTTTGTTGCTTTTTATTTTATACTTTAACAAATGACAAAGTCAAAGTTTTTACCTTTGAATGGTAAATAAAGCAAATATTTTATACAATAAGCTCTACATATTATTTCAGCTATTTTAAGTAAAAGACCACAAAATGCGGTTCCATTATTTGGCATTTAGACGGATTAAAATCAAAAAAAAAAATTTATATATATAAAATATATAAACATTTCTATTAAATTCGAAACACTTATTCCAAATGGTATACTATTCAGAAATAGAGTATGAAGTGTCCAAACTCAATCGCAATTTCACTAAATATCCACAAAAATCCAGAATCAGTAAGTCAACATATTTCTTTGCATACCCTTTTGCTCATACTGTCTATATAGTCTATGCGTATTATAGCGAGGCTATTCAATACTGATAAGAAAATGTGCAAGAAAGGGAGGCATATCAGCGAGTAGTAAGAAACAAACAGGTAGTAAAGAAAAACACAAACAAAATCACAAGGTAATAAAAGTTAAGTCCTATAAAATTAGCAAAATCCTTTTTGATGCTATTACAAATACATCTTCTATTCAGTGCTGGTGTGGTGAGGTAATGAGCGATAGGTTTTGTCGCAGTAAAAAATTTAACAATGACCGACAGTATTAAAACTACTTGTCAAGTGCAATGCTGAACAATAAATACTCAACATATTTCATGTCTCACACTTTTTTCTTATATTTTAAATACGTATTTGGCAGAAATCCTATATGGAAGCTTATTAATGACAAATTTTCAAAGATTATCGCAATCAATTAGCCCTCATAAACTCACTTTATTTTTATACAGGATAAACTTATAGTTCCACCTAATTTCTATTTTCCACCTAACATATGTCCTTCTGTCAATGTGTACGCATGTGTTCTATTCCCGCAATTTTTACCCTTTTTCTTTTAAAGTTTTAGATCATTTATAAACTTTTTATAATCAGGTGCACCACACTAGTGAGAATGATAGCCGATATGCACACCAGAAAGTAGCGCAACTAATTTTTTTTAATAATTGGGTAAAGTTATTGTCCCACTGCAAACAAAGATGATTCGAGTTAGAATTGAAGTTAAGTTTCTTTTATAAAGGGCAACTTCTTAAGCGGAAGAAGAAAAATAAAAAATCATTGCGAAAGTTCTAAACTTTTGTTGCAACAGATGTGCCTTTTGCATTATAACAAACTGCATATGACCAAACAATGAACATTTTGTGGTCATTTGCTATATTCGTTAAATTCGTCATGCGCTCGTGCAATTTTAGTATTGGATTTTGTTACCTAAGTGGATTTATTGATAAAATTTTAGTGAATGATATATTGTATCATTGTAATACGTTTATTTTTAATTTGTACTTTTTTTAAATATAATAACTAAGTAATCAGAATAAAGAGATATTCAAAGTTCTACAGTTTGCAATTCACGACTACCCCTGAAGAAGTTTTACTTCTGTTGTGTGGCGCAGGCATACAAATTTTTAATTTAATCTATAACTGAGATCACTGAGCTTGTACATAGACAATCTTAACAGTATTATCAACAATCAGTTTCAATAATAAAAGTTAATATTGTATAAACTTTATGTTTATATTGATATAAAGGGTTAAAGAGAGAGTTGCCCTTAAGCAAGTGTGAAGAGCATTTCCACCAAGCATTTTGTTATCACTTCTAAAATTGATTAAAACTGGTTTCCAAACAGCTGTTCGTATATGCTTTCGCACAAAAATTTTATAAAAATAATTTCGACTATGTTTTCTGACTTCAATAGAAAACAAGTAAGAAAATATATCCGACTGTAAGAGGTCCTGTACCAGTACCGGTCGCCTAACAAACACATTAAATGTTTCCCTAGCTTAGGACGAAGCATTGAAAAAAAAGTAGAAACAAAAATAAGAAAAATGGTACTGGCGAAAAGTATTTTGCTCCTCTCACTTCTCAATGTACGAATAAGAAAAGAGAGGAAAGCATCATAGGTCGATAAATGCTTATAAAATCGTCATTTATTATCCGATTTTGATGCATTTTTTGGATTTTAGCTTAGAGAGACGTTATCTCTATACTGGCATTCTAAATTTTCTTTTGTGTCGAAGAAATTTTTACCATTGTGGTTGATTTTATGGGGCAAAATTTTGAAATAAACTTGTAAAATTCTAGTCGAATGCAGAAAGCACGAAGTCTCTATCTAATACAGTTTCCGAGATCCTTTCCTTCATACGGACGGACAGACGGACATGGCTTTATCAACTCCTCTATCGCTACCGACCATAATGGGGATAACTTTAGGGGATCTCCGACCATTATTTCTACCTGTTACATACATTTGCACAAAACCAATAGGCTCTTGTACCTTCGGTACAGGGCCTAATGAGCATAAAACATATTTCACCTAATAAAGACTAATGCATAACTCGTTTGGTCTTTTGTTAATTAGAAATAGTAAAATTTGTATAAACTCTGCTGTTTGAAGTTAATTTAATAGAATCATAAAGGTTACTTCTAGGAGGCAAAAGTGTCTCTAATTTGTAGAAAAACACACGTTTCAAATGCTCAATAAAAAAATGCGTTTTGGCTAGCCAATCCACTGAAAAAGTGGATAACTATCTCCCTTTACATGTTCAACGCAGTACAGAACGAAGGCTGTGGGTGTTTTCCTCACTTATTTGGCCATTCTACTAGCCATTCCATTTTTGACACACCTTCTAGACCAAAAATTTAATAAAAATTAACTTACAATAAATTCAAAAAACCTTACCTTTTTGTTTTTTGTCAGCTTTTATTTTAGAGGCGCACTTAAGATTGCCCTCAAAAGATATCTGTCTGTCCGTATGGAAGTCGAGAACTTGGAGACTATAACAGAAGGAGCATTCATATATAAAAATGTTGATTATCCTATTCATTCTTCAGATCAATTCTATTTAATGAATGTATTTACCTTCTCTCCCTTAAGGGATTTACCAGACAAACCTAATCTTTATTCTGAGTTTTTGTATAATAAATATATTGTTGATATCGGTAAAAATGCTAGAAACAACAAATTTGGTCTACTTGAAGTTAACCCATAAAAAATATTCTAATTAGGTTCAGATCGGTTCACAAATCTGTCCCACCTTACAGCTTTTTTGTATGAAAAACATTTGGTTTTTTTTTTTTTGTTAATTAAGCTAGAAATGGCGAATTTGGTGAATCGTATAATAATTCAAAAAAAAAAAAAATCCTGCACGGATGTAGATAGGAATATATCTCCTGTAGAAATTTAATAGGGGCACAGCATTCTATTTTGTTAATATTAATTGTGGGAGGGGCTAGCCATTTAGAAGTAGTGTATCACTGAACTACTCCTAAATGGCTAGACCGATTTTGACGTAATTTTTGTGTGTGCTAAATGATTTAGATTCACAATTATTTATTTATTTTTGACTAATTATTTGTTCAATATTTTCCCATATTAGTAACCCCAAAGTATTCGTAATAACTCAAATAAGATTTCTGGGAAAGAAAAATTGCAAAATGGCTCGGAACAATTAAAAATTTTGTAAGAACTATATGCGATTTTTGTATGAACTCACCTAACGATTCGAACAATTGATATTGATAAGGAACAAAATTTGAAATAAATACAAAAAAAATCGAAAAATTGGGTCAAACTACGGAAAGAATAACTTCGAACATAACTGTCGATAGGAGCGACATATCTGGTAAAAAACTTTTTTTTTTTTTTTTGGTATTGTGCTACCGAATGGAACTAACTCAATTTTATATTTTTAATTCAATATTTAAATTTTGAACCATAAAGTGAGATGGTTTCTCTGAAATTATTTGTTGCAGAAACTTTGATATATGTAAAGACCTAGGCAAAATATATATTCCACTAAAAAAATGGGCACTACCAAGATCCAATATGAGATAAAAATAAAAAAGGCGTTGCAGCTTATGACGTGAGCAGTTTTTATATAATTTATACAGTCTACCATGCGTATTTCAATACGTTAAAAAAATTTCTTAATATATAATCGGATTATATATATACGATATTTTTTTCTAACATTAATGAAACAAAATGCAGAGAAGAAAATTTTTTTATATACTAACAGCTTACTTCGCTGGATTCTACAGTCTTGGAATCTTAAATCGATTACATATTTTCAAAGTGTTTTATGTTGAAGCTCGAAGTACTATTCCAAAAATTTGTATAAAATGCTTTGCTATATTTGTCGATTTTTAAAAATTTAATAAATATTATTTTTTGTTATTATTTCAGTAATTGCTAATAAAAAAAAAAATTGTTCATTAAAATGCTGTACAATAATTTGTTAGAAGTATAACTTCCCCACTGTCTCTGTGACACATATTTTGTAGTGTTGCTTATTTTTATAGGTTAGAAAATAAATAAAATTAATAAAAATGGTAAATGTGCCTCATTTGCAAAAAGCATAAAAGATGTTAGAATTGATGATTTCCTCATTTCAAATCAGCTTTATACACAAACAGCTTACACTAACTTCGACGAACTTTGCCGTTTATAAATTTATATTGCATTTAGTTGTATCTGCATATAATAGTCTAACATAAAACTAGCAATTTTTCTTTGATTTGCTATGCAATTGATTGCTTTTAACATTTCAACGCTTCTCCTCAACACATCTTATTCAAAACCTAAAACTCAAAATGAAATTGCAACTAAATGTTAATGTTAACAATTCAGAAAGTATATGAAATAATAATAATAACGAAATCGTCATAAATCGATGTAAAAATACAATAATCAATCGATATGTATTGGCTATGTTGTAGTTTTTGTATTAGAAAATGATGTCAGTTGAATATTGTTGAATAAGAATGAAAGTCGCCGCAAAATAAATTTTATAAAAATATACCAATAAACTACATTTAGAAATAGAATTGCCATAAACACAAATAAAAAAGAAAAGAAAAGAAAAAACAAAACAAAAATACATGGAATATCGAAAAAAAATGTTCATAGTTAAGGTGCATCCATTAAAAAATAAGTACATATATACTTATATATATTATATATAATAAATATAAAAAAACAAACAGTAACAACGGCAGAACTTGTAAATAATTTCAAAACCAAAAAGAAAACATATATATTGTTATTTAGGATAAAAATAATTTTAATAAATTTTATAAGCGAAAACATTTAACAAATGATTATAAATACAAAATGCAATGCAAATAAAAAATTCCCAGAGTAAATAAAAATTAACACTGAACAATAGAAATTTATATTCACATACAAATATTTTTTTCTACAATATTTTTCGTATTAAAATTTTTATCGTTTCATATTGTTAGAAATTCCAATATACATATATATATATATATATATATATATATATATTTAATATTTCTTTTTTTCCTCAATTCGAAACGGAACAATAATGAAAACCAAATAATTTCGCACCACATTCTGTACACAAATGAAATTGGCTTCAATGAGACTTTATTTTTATTGTGTAATTGATTATAATGATATAATTATTATTGACGATAATTACATTAATTTCCAATGGCACATGAATGAATTATACGAAAATCGATGAAACAAGCAAAATATATTTAAACAATGAAATATTTATAAAGATGGAAAATAATCTAAAATAGAACAGTTAATAAAAAGAAAATATTATTGGAATGCTAAAAAAAAAATGATGAAAAATTAAAGAACAAATATTTCTTTTATTTGGTAATGGAATTTAATCAATAAAATATATTTATGGTAGGTTATAATAATATTGAGTAAGAAGTACGGCTAATGGTCGGCTCTACTTCAAGGTGACCCATATTTTATTCCATTAATAGTGTTTATACTCTAATAGTGGTGCTGGTAGAAACTGACTATTAAAAATAACACTCAATGCACGTTTAAAGTGGAAATGATTTTAAGTTTAGATGACTCGTATAAATATGTCACCGCAAATGAGACACAGAATCCTGATAATAAAATGCCTCTGGAGATACTAAGTACAGCCTATTACAGACCAATATTTGTATAGAACTGCATTGATTGTATCTAAAACTAATACTACGCCAAAGAAGAGAACTATTATACCGACTGCCACGTGATATCAGTGCCTAGTGATCTATTAGGACCTCTGCCAAACAAGGAATGAGTCCTAGTTTTGATTGACTCTTTAAGATATTAGGAATTCAAATTCATGCGATTAATCTAATTGCTGCATTAAATATAATTTTTAGCAGGTTTGGTTATTTAAAGGATTTGCGAACAACGTGGAAGTAGAAATTATGATTAGATCCCTTGTAAGGCGACTTAAAATAGCCTAAATAAGAAAAACTTTAAAGATGAAATCCACAACTTATGGAACTACAGATACTGCTCCAAGTGAATTAAAGTTTAACAGAGCAATTCGGGATAAAATCTCTAGAATTCACAGACTCGGAAGGAAAACAGATCTTAGATATAAAGAGAAGGGCAAATAATATCCAGATTGAAGAAAGTGCTTTTCTAAAAATAAAGCAGTCTTATTTAACAACGATTTATTCTACCATATTGCATATGATAAGAAAACTGAATCATCAAAATACAGTGAAGTATCTAAAAAAAAGCTCTTATATATTTTCTATCGCTTTAGCGGTAGTGGCAGCAGCAGCAGCGCTGGTGGTAGCGGCTTCTCCTTGAGACGATTTTTTATTTTAATCGATCCAGATTGTCGTCTGGGGTCTAAAAGGTAGCATTGAACTTGAGCTTAATCTATTCCAATGCAAAGTGCTTCTTGAAGCCAATGCAACAGAACTTAATCATGACGAAGTCATGGTTTATCTCACCATAATCAGTGTAACAACCATTGAGATCGTACTCAGTAGAAGCGTTGTGCTTGAATACCTGTCCATCCTATATGTGAATAGATCTTCTTGTCGATTTCAATACGGTGATGTTAACCCTTCTAACTGGCACGTGTGACAGTGATGAACACACGAGACGGATGCGTGCCACCAATGCAAGACCTTGAAAACTTCACACAGATCATCTATGAGAAGACTTTACCGACCTGAAGGGACTTCTTCAAGTACTCACGCACCCAGTAGATCTCTTTTCGATGGATTTCTATAATGTGCGCTTTCTTTTGATGATGTTTGATCAAACGGATCTGCAAGTGTGCAATGTCACGAATGACTTTGAAGTAATTTTTTGCGAAAATATTTTTTATTGTTCTTCTTACTGAGCTTATCGGTGCACTTTTTACTGGACTTGGTGAAAGACTTCTTCTTGGATATGTATCAGTTCTTGTAGAAGCGATGACGGCACTCCTCGGATACATGATGTGCGCGGACATTGAGCAATGCATGCAGACCAACTGGTGTCCAAAACGGTCACAGACTCTCACGACCTCGACCTCATTCTTGTTAATCTTTAAACCACGACAATCAGCCTTACGTACAATGTCACTCATACCGGTCTTGTAACAGCAAGTCCGACGCACTTCCTTAAATGGCCGTCAACCGTCTTCGGTCATGGACGGAATTAGCTTCCGTAATCTTGTGCGTGCTGGTGCCAGTTGTTTTGAATGCCAAGTACGGAGAGATCTCTTCATATTTGGTCATTCCAACGCGTACCCGGTCGTCCTCTATTTCGGCGTCCACCAATTAAAACCATTGTAAACCATGCGTGCTGAATCTCTTTCATCCATTCGAATGAGTTGACTTGCCCAGTGCAGTCGCTGGAATTTTATGCGCTGGACTATGTCAACCTCATCAAATAGCTCTTACAGCTCGCGGTTTATAAGGGACGTAAACTCGTTGCCGGCTCTTATAGGACTGTTTCATCAGACTCAATCACGCTCCATGCCTCTGCGCAATAAAATAGAACCGGAAGCATCAGCGTCTTATAGATTTTTTATTTTCGTCTTTTACTTCCTATTTGCCCGACCCAACATATTCTGTATGTAAGGGCACTGGCGTAGGATGCATTCCATCAGAAGATTGACAAAATCGCACGACAACGCATCGTCCTTCCTTGTAACTTCTCTTGGTATCAAAGGGGTCGGAGAGGTTTTTTCCCACCCTGACAACACTTTGTCTATGAGATAACGTCGTCATGCAAAGACAAACGATTTTTACCGGGATACATAGTGCAGACAGGGCGTCGAAAAACTTTATAGTCGACAAATAGGTGGTGCATATTTGGTTACTGGTCGACCTTTTTGATCTGAAGCCACAGTAGTTGGCGCAAACAGTGTGGTCGCCTTTCTTAAAGATAGGACTGCGAACATTAAGATTCCAGTCATTGGTTATGCGTTCATCGGAACATATTTTGTATAAAAGTTGGTGCATACTCCTACCAACTCTACGACGCTGGTCTTAAATAACTTAGGAGGCAGCTCATCAGAGCTTTGTTATTTTTCAGCTTTTTAATAACCAAATCGACCTCCTTATAGTCCGCTGGCTCTACATCATTTACTGGTAGTTCCGGTGTCATTTCTCTATCGGCGGAATCGTGCGCTTCATCGCCTCCCAGTAGGTTAGAAAAATGACTCCTCAATAATCTCAGTGATTCCTGAGCATCTGTAACCAGATTTCCATTTTTGTATATATAGAAAGTTTCTCCAGATTTAAAACCTTCGGTCAGACGCTTGACCTTTTGATAAAATGTTCGATCTTCATTTCTGTCAACTCTCAGCATTCTCAATTTCACGCCTTTCTTGCTCCTTTTTCTTGAGTCTGAAAGGCGTCTCTTCTCTCTCTCTCCGTTAATCCCGACATCGCTCATTAGAAGCTCACGTTGCTTCCGACACTCCTCGTCACTGGTTTTGGTATGGAGTCCGTGATATGTCTGGACTGGTCGACGTGCGGCGTGCACCCCCTGGGCCTATTGCGTAACTATGCTGCGACAAATAGTAGTCCGTGTGTCTTCCGTCTTCAGGACTTCTGGGGCTGCTAGCCCCATGTTCGGACCTGCCGCGAAATCGATAAGTAGTTTCATGAAGGTTCAATTTCTCTAAACAAGTTTCATCCAAATGTTTTGGGAATAGGAAGCATTAGATGTCCGAAACCTCCTTTATGGCATTGCATGCATTGTGATTCAATTATAAGACTTCCGCACTCTGTATCATGAGTAAAAAAATGAGCGATGCGACGCCTTATATTAGAGAAAAATCAATCATATTTGATGAGCATTTAAATTCAAAGTTTCTTTTGCACTGTTGAATCTTCTTAATTTAGCAACTTATGACACTTATTAGAACGAACTTCCCACTTTTACAAATATTTGAAGAAAATCTACTCAAAAATTTAAAGTATTCTTATTAACAGTTCTGAAACTCGCATAAACTAAATATTCCTCTTAATATACACACAGCTGCGCTAGGAATTTTCACTAGTCGTCTTAATCTTTTACAATTTAATTATAATAAATAGTCAACTTTTGAGGAGATAAAGAGAGCATTTAATAATACGAGTATGTTCCACCTGTCCTCCAACCCAACTCGAAAAGTTGCGAAAAGTCGTATAATTCAAAGCTGGCGCATACAAACTTTTACTTTCCACACACACACACACACACCTATGCGCTTATACTAATGTAGGAGTACTTGTAAACACACACACATACACGCATGAATATAAAATTGTACACAAATTACGATATAAAAAATGGTGTCTCATTATGGTAAGGTAAATATTTCATGGGCAATTTGCCGGGATTGTAGGAAAAACATATTCATAAAAATACCCTCAAAGCACTTTACTCCGCTCTACTTTAGTGGAATCACCGGAGGCGTTGTCAGACGCGTTGCCCGCAGCGTCACACGCATTTTTACACGCTCACACATGCATTTTTCATTGTGCAGCCCACATTTAGCACTTGTGTTTGAGAGCGCTGATTTGTGCCTGAGTGTGTGTATGTATGCGTGTGTAATGTGAGGTACGTACTTATGAAAATGAGGCTTGGCAAGGAAATCCGTCATATGTACCCCATCAAAATTCATGCAATTTTAAACTCAATTAAAACTTTACGCATTCGCGCTACAACGCTCAAATTTCAACCAAAAAGTTTAAGCTACTCTGCTGGAATTTCACGCTTTGCACCGTGTATTCTAAGTGAGCAGCAGGGAATAGTATGTGTCTTCCATCTTTTACCGGCAAACAGTTTTCAAACATGTAGCAGCTCAAGTGACATTGATACTTTAGCCAAGGAGAAGCGAAGCTGGGCAAATGAGCGTAAAACTTGGAAAATGGCTGTCAAATGGCAGACGATATTTGCGTCAGCTCGGAAGAGGATTTCGCATTGTAAACTTTATTCTGGTTTGTGCAGTTTCGACTCAAATTGAAGTCAACAAGCAGCTGTTTGTTCGGTAACACGGTTATTGGTTTCAATTACAAGTTAAATTTGGTTTGTTACATGTCAATTTAGTATAAGGCCAGGCTCAGATGGACGTACACATATAGGGATCTTATTTGTTATTTCAACTAAAAGTTAGAGCAAGCAAAAATAGCTTAAAACTTAAATTGCTGCCACTTATATACATGATGTGTTTCACATTTAAGGTATTTCTTTTTTAGAATTTAAATAAAAACTCGTTATTTCTGCAAATAGGTCCTTGAAATAATTTTTACCATGTCATAGCATTTTACTTTAACCAGGGAACATTGTTTGGAGAATAAATAAAGCAAGTATTAATAATGGGTTTAAACGCCATCAAAAAATGTGTGAATGTCGTTCAATTTATATAGAACAAACCGTCCACACACCTTTCGAGAACAGTTAGCTAGAGACATGCTGGATCGAGCCATTGTTATTGACTACGAGACGTGTGTGTACGAGTACGACACACTTACAAACCATAAATCATTCGAATAGAAGCCGAAAGGCGCGGCAAAGAGTTATTATAAAAATCGCCACTGAGGTCGACTGACTTAAACAGCTACTCTAAACAGAATGATTAAGATTGCGCTATAAATTGACACCATAATTAAGGACAGTGTTACCAACCTGGAAAAAATATAGCTGCCTAGCTACTTACTTACTTACTGAAATTGCCGTCAACCGTCTTCCGGTCATGGCCGCATTTAGGAAGGCGCGCCAGCCTCCATAGTCTAGTGTGCGCTGGCGCCAGTCGTTTTGAATGCCAAGTACGTAGAGATTTCTCTATACCTGATCATTCCAATGCGTGCCCGGTCGTTCTCTATTTCACCGTGCTGTAATCTAGTTTGGGCCCCCATGTAAACCATGCGTAATGGAGCTCTTTCATCCATTAGAATGAGGTGACCAGCCCAGTGCAGCCGCTGGAATTTTATGCGCTGGACTATGTCAACCTAATCGAATAGCTCGTACAGCTCGCGATTCATACGGGACCTAAACTCGCCGCCGACTCTAATAGGACCGAAAATCCTGCGAAGAATCTTTCTCTCGAAGACTTCCAATGCAGTTTCATCTGTCTCAATTACGGTACATGCCTCTGCGCCATACAATAGAACCGGTAGTATCAGCGTCTTATAGATCTTGTTTTTTGTCTTTCGAGAGAGGGCTTACTTCTCATTTGCTTGCTCAGCCCAAACAAGAATCTGTTTGCAGGCGTGATTCTTCGCCTGATCTCCAGGCTGACGTTGTTGTTGCTGGTTATCTCGGATCCAATATAGACGAAGTTTTCTACAACACTTAAGTTGAAATTCTCCATCGTCATTAACCGTCCAAGACGCGACGACGGAGTGCGAAGAGACACCAAGTTCTTCGTCTTGTCCGCTAGACTCATTATGCGCGACTGTTTTTTAATTCCTTGCTGACTCGCCATTTCTCTGTATCGATGATATCAGTAACATCCGTTTACGCGAGCAGCATCACTTCCTTTGAAAGATGGATTCCGACATATTCTGTATGTACTAGCGTAAGATGTATTCCATCACATGCATGCGCTTCAGCGCATCACCTTGAACCTAAAACCTTTCTTAGTATCAAAGGGTTCGGAGAGGTTATCTCCTACACTGACCACGCTTTGAGTTAGTAAAAGCATCATCATGCAAAAACGAAAGATCTTTGCTGGCATACGTATTGCAGACAGGGCAGCGAAAACCTTCGTTCGTATAGGCGTGCCGAAAGCGGCTTTATAGTCAGCACATAGGTGATGTGTGTCTTTTTTAAACTCAAGGGTTTTCCCAGTATTTGTCGTTATTTTTCAGCTTTTTTAGTAACCGGTTCGACTTCATTATAGGTTCTACAATAGTGCTATCATTAACTGGAGGTTCCAGTGTCATTTCTCTTTCGGCGATATTGTGCTCTCATCGCCTTGTACTAGGTTAGTAAATGACTCGTCCATAATTCCATCTGTAATCAGATATCCACCTTCGTTTTTACAGAAAAGTACTTTGGGTTTAAAACCTTCGGTCAGGCGCTTGACCTTTTGATAAAAATCGAGCTTCACTTCTGTGACATAACCGCTCAACTTTCTTGCTTCTTTCTATTGCGTAGAAAAAGGCGTTTCTCCTCTCTCCATTTCTCTCGATATCGCTCTCTAACAGCTAGCGTTACTATAACCAATGACCACCTTGGCGGCCCTACCCATTAAGCGCGTAATGTGTCTCCATTTCTTACACATATCTTGAGAAGACGGAGAGTTTGCACGGAGCAGTCGGGAGAGTGTGTCTGAAAAAGTTTCGACGGACTGTTTTGATTGTAGTTTGCCGACGTTTAGGTTTTGGTGCGTGTTGGGCGTGCGACGAGCATCACAAGATAGTGGTTGAAGTCGATGTTAGGATCACGTAACGTAAAATTTAGCCTTGATTCGTATCGCGGCCAGGCTCTTATCAACAGGTGTGAATCGGGAGACGAGGCTACGTAGTTTCCTATTTACCACGAAATCGCACCCAAATTCTTACTTACCCCCATTACAGGTTTAGTAGATGTCAAAGGACGCCTTTTTTCGAGCATCTCTGGATTGCAGTGATGCAGTGTTGATGTCCTCGAAAGATACAAGGCCTTATATTTGTATCGTTCCTATTAAGTGAGCGAACAATCCAGGTGCATATCCTTATATCGCCTGTGGGGGTCGTCATCATATGGGGTCTTATCCAAGGCTTCCTTTTTGTATTCACCCAGCGCACCTACCCCTAATTAAGGAGCTATTTTTCGCCTTCTTACATTTTTCTTCCCTTCGAAAGGTTGTTCAGAGGTTACCCAATAGAGACTACATGGATAGTTAATTGAAAATGGAACAAGATTATTTAGATATTCTGCAGTGGACTTATTTCTTAAAACGAACAACCTTTTTTTAGGATTGTTGACAGCTTTATTGGAAATTCGATTGTCCGCTGATCTCTAGCTTTTCCTAAATTTCACGCGCCATGAAAAGCACTTGTTAGTGTTTCAAGAGCAAAATCAATCTTTGCTTCAGTTTTTAGTAATATGTATTTCAAAGCAAACTGCTTCCTCAAATTCTTAAATACTACCAAAAATTCCTAATTCTTAAATACAACAACCACAACATTAGCAATTATTATGACAGCGCATCGCAAATATCTACTGATCAGGGACAGCAGATGAAAAATGCTCCAAACGCTGCCAAGATTTCTACACTTAAATTCGACCTTTGCTCTTTTGTTTTAGATGACGCTCAGCGCAAGCCTCAACCGCGAAAGCGCAAATGCATCAAGCCCATATCCATTGTTAGCCTAAGACAAAAGAAGGCAAATACGAGTAGAAGAAACAAGTTCGATGAGCTCAGCAGTGACTTAGATGCTGAGATAGATGTAGAGAACAGCAACCCAGATGACCACGAGCGCATGTATGTTGCGTCAGATGAGTCAAGGAAGTACATGCTGAATTCTGTGTGCGATGCGCGGTGCAGGATGTGAGTCAGACTCCACCCAATGCTTCCGATACACCCTAGCATGAGTGCATCATAACCCAAATGGCCAACAAGACCAGGCTTGCCCTGCCACACCAGTTAAGCCCATGCTCCAGGATCTCATCAAGAAAAAAAAACCGTAATAATATCTAAAAGGTTGAAATCAGAACCCTAATTGATGGCATCAATCGACTGTAAACGATAAATCTGCAATTTTATACCTACCAGCTTAAAGAACATCGGCCATATAGGGTGATTCTAAAAGGATCGCACCACTCCACGTTGTCATCAATAAATAAGAATAAGCTAAAAATATGGGTTTTGAAGATATTCATATACAACGCCCCAACAACACCAATAGGCCGGACAACCCAATTCACATGTTCTTTGTTAACATTGCCACTCAGTAGCAAAGATGGGCTAAAGAATATCAGATGCTTCGAAAGACAATGATGCGGCACGATATCATTCCTTTGCAGCCCGCAGCCAGTGCAACCGCTGCTCATGAACAGTCCCGCAGACAGCGATTCAACCAAGAGCCGACTATATACAACGCGCACGCCAGCGACCTATCCCCTTAAATTGACATTTGGAACTCCCAAACATTAATGACGGTCTCACTTATGCTCAGATTGTTGACGGAAACCACACTTTACAATATGACCGGACAGCTGTGGAGCACTTTAAAGAAACCGCAGCTCAGCAACCACCACAACTGCAACCTCAGCATATTCCCCAGCATCAAGAGCGAAAACAACAACAAAATATCCGCAGTGCTGGGGTGTCAGCATTCCAGCAGCAGCACCTAGCGCCACACAATTCACCGCAAGCTACAGAGCTCAGCAATTTAAGCTAATATATTCATTTGCTTAACGAAACAGTGACCCGACTTGCAGGAATGCATAAAGCATTGGTACGACGCATAGGTCCAAAATAATTGACCTATGCGTCGCGCGTACCCAACAATGACTTTCCAACTGCTAGAGGTGTATTCAACAAGCTGCGCAAAGTAAAGCTATTCGTGCAGCTACACGGGATAGATATTAAACTCCTCAACGAAACACAATTATGGGGCTCAAAGTCGATTAAAATCGATGGTTCTTTCCAGCAAATCATCCTCCTCCCAACCGAGGCCGAGGCTATTGTAGTGATTGAAATATGAGAAGTAGAGATTGATACTATCTTCTGTCCGCCCAACATTCCCTGGTCTAATGTCGAAATGCATTGCGTTGCCCGTTGTCAAAAACCAAAGTACTTAGTCGCCGGGGACTGGAACCCACACCCACCAATTCTGGAGCTCCATGATATGACCTTTTCTCGCAAATACTTGTAACAGACAGTCCAACTAGTTATACAGACAAAGAGCGACTCCACCTTACTTGTATCGACTTTGGCATCTACAAGGGAATCCCGTACTGGATGCTTCAGATCGCCCAACACACTGCCCTCAGCTATGATCACCTCCCGCTAATCAATCGGATTATGGACATGAAACTTTTCAAAATCGCCTTAACGATGCAATGTATCCTAACATTAAGCTTCAATCTGATCAGGATATTGATTATGTATTGAAACTGTTCTTCGAGAACATTTATGTAGCATCAGCAAACGCACAGAGATCAAGTTCAAGCCCTGCCACGCGAAAGGCTAGACAATCTATTCTGTCTCGTGAGATGCGCAACCTTATCCAGAAAAAAACGTAGACTCTAAAAGACATTTATGCGCTCGCAACACACAGAGGACAGGGCATGCTACTACCGTGAAGCCAACCGACTCTGAGCTAAGCCGACATGGAACGCAGATGTTGGACAATATACTGGAGAATATGGACACTGAATCAGATGCCAACTTTAGTCTGCCCATTCGGATTCTGTACCCAAAAAACAGAAGCAAATTTTTGTTAATCCCCTCGATGGAGGAAAAATGCAGCGTACTCAAAACGATATTGCCAACAAAAAAAATTTGTTAATTTGTTTAAAAAACGAATATGTTTGCTTTTAATTAAACATGTATTCATGGGTCGTGTCATGGTTTGTTGCACAACAATTTGTAAACAAAAACTTGTTCAACTAATTTTCAATTTGCATAAATTATTGCAACGCGTTTTACTATTTGCGTGGCAGAGATTTTCTGCGTCAAAAAAATACTATTATTTTGTATTTTTATATTAAGGTATATTGATATTGTCTAAGCGTATGTAACAGCCAAAAGCAGAAATAATTGCAAACATTCAAAGTTGAAACGATTAAAACTTATTCGTCTGTCCTTACAACAGTCAATGAATTGATTGGAATATTTAGGCTTAATTTTTATTTGAAATGTATAAAATTAATGTACCAACCCGAATATACAAATTTGTGGTTTAAATAATATTAAAGAGGGTACCTCGTAGTCGAGCACACTCAACTGCAGCATTCTCGCTAGTTAGTACGTATTGTGTGCAATTAGTGTAGAGTTTGTGGCCTGCACTTGCATAGCTGTAAACATATTTCATTCGGAATGTGCGTGTAGCGGCCGATTTACTTCAGCCCATATCCGCTTCCGCTGCAGCTCGAACGGCATACTCCACGGCCATTTTGTTGCAATGGTGTGCGTGATTTCTTCACATTTTTAGAAGCTAATTTAGTTTTAATACAAAAATTCGTTTATAAAGTTGTACATTTATTTAAAACAAATAACTTGATTTAATAGCTACTTAATAGCTGTCACGCCCTTCGAGCCAATTGCGCAGCTCATTTAAAACAAAAAAATTACAAATAAAAAGTTTTTTAATGAAAAAAGGGCACCGTGTAGTACAAGCATTTAACAAATTGTTTACAACGTGTTACGAGATTTGTTTCCTCTTGGCAATTCAATTTAATCGATTTATTCGCGTTTACAAATGCACATCGAGTTGTTTTGAAATTTTGCTCCTCGGGCGTCCTCTTGACTGTTGATGTTGTTGTTGTTTGAAAGTCATTCATCACTTTTGCATTGTGTTGTTTTTCACATATTTACTCACCTGCATTCATTTTCATCTGTTTACATTTAATTTTTTTGAAGTTTAATTTGCAGTTGGTACTTTTGGTGTTTATAAATAGGAAGGATGTACGTATTTCATTGTAAAAATAGAGCAAAACCCAGAATGGATGAAAACTATAAACAACTTTTGATAAATAATTTTATTTGATTTATTGATTTTCCTTCAGTGGAAACAAAAAATTGAGAAGAACACCAGAACAGCACAGAAGATTTGATCATGTCAATATATTTCAAAATGGGAGAGGGTTAAGAACTATTTTAATAATTTTTCTTTTAGTGGTGATATTATTGTCTTCACTTAAACTTCAACCTCACATCCTTAATTCGGAATGATTCTATGATAGTTTTGTTTCTTTCAGAAAAGAACGTCCCATTCGCTCTGGTGGTGGTGTACTAATCTCAGTCAAATCATCTTTAATGTTAGAGGAGATTAATATTCTAAACAGGGACATGTGTTAAAATTTCTTTTTTGTTAGTTTTAACTTATTCATTACTTATTCATTCCTCCTGCGGCATAAGTGAATACATCCTGTCAGCATGTCGCTGCGATCTGTTACATTGCCACTATTCTAAATGAAAAGATCATCTTGTTGTCATAGGCGAATTTAATCCACCAAATACAAGATGATCACATATGATAGATTCTACTATGCTGCTATCAACTGAAAAGAATGAGTTTCTTATTATTCTATTTGAGTTGTCCTTGTAATTGTAAAACAATGTTTGCAACAGCTCTGGTAGACTTCTTCATCTCGTTTTTGCTCTTCGCCGTTTTAATTGTGGTACCCATGTAAATCTTCCATTTTGCAACGACAGATTGTGGTTTTTCTCCACAAAATTCTTATTGGTGAAATTGACTCATACTTGCTTCAATCTATTTCAATCCGGATTGTACGACTAATTACGCTCTCAATAACTCACTTAGAGATCTTTGTTCTATCTTTATTAAATTCTCTCCATTTTGCTCTTTTCATTTCTCTTTAGATTCTGTTAAAAATGCTGTACTAACCAATCACCATCCAACCAAGTTGTAATTTTCATTTTCTTTAGATTTCATCATTTTTATAATTGTGCCCGCTTGGCCCAGGTGGACAAATAAAAATTCCTCCACCGGGTCTGAGTGGTCTCAACTTTCCTTTTATAGTTTTAAGAAACTTTATATTAACTTATATTGATTTAACTAATTAGTTGTAAGTGACCGTTTAATCAACTAGAAAAAAAATCCTGATAAGTTTGGTCCAATCAAAGGGGGCAATGCCCCATCCCAATATAAGCTATAAACAAAAATCAATATATATTTCCACCCCCACCCAGTAATTTATCCTCGGCGGTACCACAACTTTAAAAATGGAGGACAAAAATGGGGCTTAGCAACACAAGCCGCGTTCGCTAGTAAATGAATAAATAAATGTTCAGGTGGCCTAACAAACACATTACATGTGTCCTGAGCTTATGACCAAACACATGACCACTTCTCACTGCGCGAATATGAATGAAAAGAAAAGTTCAATTGCTTATAAAATCGTCATTTATAATCCGATTTTGATGGACTTTTTGAATTTTGGCTAAGAGGAACACAATTTCTATTCTAGCATACTCAAAATTTTTTGTGCCGAAGAAATTTTTTGCCTTGAGGGTGATTTTATGGGGAAGGGGGAGGAGGGGCAAAATTTTAAAATAAACTTGTAAAATTCCGGAGCAGTCCTAGTCGAATGCAAAAAACACGAAGTCTCTATCTATTACCGTTTCCGAGATCCTTTCGTTCATACAGACGGACAGACGGACATGTCTATATCGACTCCTCTATCACTCCTGACCATAATGGTGGTATTTTTGGGGGGTCTCCGACCATTATTTCTACCTGTTACATACATTTGCACAAACCCAATAGGCTCTTGTACCTTCGGTACAGGGCCTAAAAAGACCAGAATATGCGGCCAGACCCGAATCCATAATTTTCCATCATAACAACGCTCGGCCACATGATGCAGGACCGCTTAAAAACTTTTTGGAAAACAGTGGGTAGGAAGATCTACCTCACCCGACATGACCCCTTCTGATTACTACTTGTTTATATCAATGCAAAATGCTTTCACCAAAATTTTCTCTGTTCGCCACAAACTGCAAACGTCGTAGCTTCCGATAGACAATATTTTGAATATTGAATGTATAAATATTTTATCACAATACAGCCTTAATTTTCGATAACCGCACCAATTAATGCATACTCCCAATATATAGTACATTACAGGTTCTGTAATGACAAACTTTGTATCTTTAAATG